>JAVSCE010011487.1:0-136769 GCA_032199065.1 Smutsia gigantea
AAGTATAATTTTACTGTCAGCTGTCAACCACCATCCTTTGGGGCAATGGGACATCGGTATTTGACGGGCCAATTTGACATCTTCTTCAGTATATTCTGGTGATGCCGGTAGGCTGGGATTCCCAGGGTCAGGCAGGTGTGCTGGCAGAGTAATCACTGCTTCTATGGCCACTTTTCAGGCAGTGGCATCAGCCAGATTGTTGCCCCTTGCCATGGGGCTTTCTGATGCCCTGGGCAGTGTATGATGGCTAGCTTTTTAGGTAGCCACAGGGCTTGTAGGAGGGCTATTATCTCTTCTTTGTTTTTAATTGTTTTTCCTTCTGCTGTTAACAGACCTCTTTCCCGATATATAGCCCCATGAATATGGGCAGTTGCAAAATAGTGACTATCCATGTACAAATTTATTTTGGTGTCTTTTCCCAGAGTCAGGGCTTTAACTAGGGTTATTAGTTGTGCCTTCTGGGCTGAGGTTCCAGCTGGCAAAGGCTCTGCCCAAATAACCTCAGTTTCTGATACCACCGCGGACCCTGCACACCTCTGCCCATTCTGGATGAAACGGCTTCCGTCGGTGAACCAAGTGACTTCCGCGTCTGGAAGGGGCTGGTCTGTCAAGTCCTCTGCACCCCATGCACGTGTGCCAATATCCCTGCACAATCATGTAGAGGTGTTTCCAGGGTGGGGTTAGGCAGCAGTGTGGCTGGGTTGAGGGCAGCAGGAGTCTGGAAGGTAATCCTGTCAGCGTTAAGTAAAAGACTCTGGTAGTGTGTCATGCGGGCGTCACTGAGCCATCGGTCAGGAGGTTGTTTCAGGACCCCTTCAACAGCATGAGGGGTGATTACATACAATTCTTGTCCCAGAGTTAATTTGTCGGCATCTTTAACAATCAGGGCAACAGCAGCAATTATGCAAACTCATGGAGGCTATCCTGAGGCCACAGGGTCCAGTCATTTGGACACATACGCCACTGGGTGGTGCCAGGGTCCCAGATATTGGGTTAGGACTCCTTTGGCAATGCCTTTATTTTCATCGATGTAAAGGTAAAAAGGTTTGGTCACATCTGGCAATCCCAGGGCTGGGGAAGACAAGAGGACTTTTTTTAGGTTCTCAAAGGCCAGCTGTCTTTCCTCAGTCCAATCAAAGGGGGACTGTTCTTTTGTGTCCTCATAGAGGGGCTTGGCCATTTCTGCAAACCCAGGAATCCATAGATGACAAAACCCAGCTGACCGCAGGAATTCTCTTACCTTCCGTGGCGTGTCAGGTGCTGGTATCTTCAACACAGTTTCTTTATGGGGTTCTGAAAGCCAATGCTTACCACCTTCAAGAATGTATCCCAAGTAAGTGACTTGAGGTTTACAAATCTCCACTTTCTTTGCAGAGGCCCGATATACTAAGTCACACAGCATCTGTAACAAAGCTTGGGTTCCCTTTAAGCAGGTCTGATAGTCCTCTGCCACTATAACCAGATCATCTACACACTGTAAGAGAGTTAACTGGGGGTAGCTAGTTCTGAACTCACCCAAGTCCTTGTGTAGGGCTTCATTGAAGATGGTTGGAAAATTCTTAAATCCCTGTGGTAGGCGGGTCAGTTGACAATGGATGCCTTTCTCAGGATCATACCACTCGAAGGCAAAGATTTCTTGGCTCTTAGGGGCTAAAGGTAAACTGAAGAATGCATCTTTCAAATCCAGCACTGAATACCACGCATGGTGAGGGGGCAGAGAGCTTAATAGGGTGTAAGGGTTGGGTACGGTCGGGTGGATATATTTGACCCTCTTGTTAACTTCTCGGAGGTCCTGTACCGGATGGTAGTCCTCAGACCCTGGCTTCTTAACAGGTAGGAGCGGGGTGTTCCAGGCTGATTGGCACGGCCTCAGGATCCCTGCTCCAGCAGCCCGTGGATGTGGGGAGTAATTCCCCTTCTTGCTGCTAAAGGCATGGGGTATCGTCGTACCTTGACGGGGTCTGCTCCTGCCTTGAGCTCAATGAAAACCGGGGGCTGGTGTTCAGCTAGCCCCATTACCCCCATTTCTGCCCATGCCTTCAGGAGCCATTGGAGCCCTGAATCTGTATCTGCTGGGGCTTCCAGAGGCTTTTGATGGAGGCAGCATTCATCTTTTAGACTAATGTTTAGCACTTGAATTGGGTGTCCTCTGAGGTCTAAGACCCTGGTGCCCTCTTGGTGGAAGTGGATGTGAGCTCTCATCTTGGTCAGTAAATCGTGCCCCAGGAGGGGATAGGGACAGTCTGGAATAACCATGAACAAGTGGGATACCCGGCCCACGCCAAGATCTACTGTTCTTCGGGTAGTCCATGAGTATTTTTTTATACCGGTGGCCCCCTGGACCCACGATGACTTGGCTGAAAGTGGCCCTTGAGGACCAAGGAGTACTGAGTGTTGGGCTCCAGTGTCTACCAGGAAGTCAATGGGAGTCCCCTCCACTTTTAGAGTTACCCTGGCTTCGGGGAGGCGATCTGAACCCCGTCCCCCCTAGTCACTGAGTTCATCAATGGTCAGGATAGGGGTCCTGTATTGTTTTCCTCTTTTAGGAGGGTTTTTAGGGCATTCTTTAATCCAATGTCTTTCTTCTTTACAGTATGCACACTGGTTCCTGCCCAACCGGGATTTGGGGCGGGTCTCCTTACCTCGGGTGTCTTCTTTGGCTATTTTCCAGAGTCGTCTCTCTCTCTCTTTGGGTTCAGCCACCGTGGCCGCCAGGAGGATGCGGGCCATATTTCTGTTTGGCGGTCCTCTTCCTTGGCTTGTTTGTCTTCAGGGCTGTCTCTGGTGTTATATACTCTTTCTGCCATCGCTAAGTCTTGAATGGTTTTCTCTCCTAACCTATCTATTTTCTGTAACTTCTTTCTAATATCTGGGGTGGCTTGGTTAATGAAAGCCATTATGAGGGCCGCTTTTGTTTCTGTCGCCTCAGGATCCATAGGGGTAAATTGGCGAAAGGCTTCTACGATTTGCTCTAAAAAGGAGGCTAGACGCTCATCTTGGCCCTGTCTTACATCTCCTATTTTGGCCAAATTAGTGGGCTTTCTGGCAGCCGCTTTTAGACCCCCCAACAGAGTCTGGCGGTAGACCCAGAGCCTCTCCTTACCTATAGCCGTGTTGAAATCCCAGTCAGGGCAGGACAAGGGAAAGGAGGCATTAATAGTGTCCAAATTGGTGGTTGGTTCCCCATATCTCCAGGAACTAATTTCCTGGCCTCAGTCTGAATCCTCTCTCTCTCTTCTGTTGTGAAGAGGATTTGGAGGAGCTGTTGGCAATCATCCCATGTGGGCTGGTAGGTAAACAAAATGGTTTCTAACAAATTAATTAATTCTCTAGGATTTTCAGAAAAGCTAGCATGTTGCATTCTCCAGTTATATAGATCACTCGTGGCAAAAGGCCAGTAGTGTTGGGGCTGATTCCCAGCCTCATCAGGGGGTCCCGTCGCCCGCAACGGGAGAATAGTGGAACCAGCTGGGCCAGCTGGGGAGGCGGCTCTTCAACTCCTTGTACTCTGGGCTGGCCCGCCTCCCCCAGCGGCAGAGCAGCCTGTGCCTGCGTGGGGTGATAGGGGGGAGGGAATATGAGCCCTTCATCGGTCCCTCCCTGTAAGACAGGGTAAAGAGCTGCCGTTGGTCCGGCTTCGGGTTTGGCCTTACTCTGAATGGCCAGCACTGGTTCAGATTTCTGTGGAGGCAAAAAAGGTTTAAGCCAAAGAAGGGGATTCTTGACTAAGTCTTCCCAGACCAGGGTACAGGGGACATGGTCTGAGTAGCCTGTACAAGGACAAAGGATGATATCTATCAGACTCTTAGGATGGCATCCAGGTCGAAGGTCCCCTCTGCAGGCCATCCAATACCGAAAGTTGGGCATTCAGAGCTACAAATAGTGATTAGTTTACCCTTCCTAATTCCTAAGCTAAGTTGTTTGCTCATTCTCTAACTTCTTTAAAATGGTCTGTCATCAGGCACAACGGAGAAGAGGTCTGCCCCATCTTCTCAAAATAGAAAGCTATTGACAGCCCACTAAGTATCACAGACAAACAAAAAGCAAAACAGAAAATTCCTTTGGTTTTTCTGAAACAGAATTGGAAGTGGGACGACAGCAACCTGCGACCCACCTCGTTCTCTCAAATTAGGACTCAAAGGTCCTAGACAAATTAGGGGCACTGCATCCCCCTCAGATGGACCCATCGGCCCTACTAATGGACCCGAAGGCCCTACTAATAGGGCATTCCGATTCAGCCTCAGGCTTGACCTTCAGAAAGTGAAAGAGCATAGCACAATACACAATACGAACAATAGACATAAAGCATGCATTACTCACATGCAAAAAGTTCTTACCAGCCATTTCAGACCCTTCGGGTCAGGAGTCCTGGGGGTTTGGGGATCGTGGACGAGCCCCCAAATGTTGTGCCCAAGTCACGAGTCCTCAAAAGACAACCAAGGAGCCGATTCCACTGCAAACACACAAGGGTCGTTTATTTCAAGCTTGAGCTCGGGCTCACAGCTGTCACCGATGCAGTCGTTCCTGAGTAAGAGCCCCAAGCCCCGGGTAGGCAAGGTTTTTATGCATTACAAAGCTTCAGGAAGCGGGGAACTCTAACTTGGCATCATTGGCTGAGTCCAGCTGGCGCTAAGCTGCCAGCTGATGTAACATGTAAGGTATGTTATCTTTAAGGAGCAGGTGCATCTGGACCTTGAGTGTCTGGACCTTGAGGTCGTTGCTAGGGAACTATCTGGGGTGAGGGTCACTGGAACAATGGGTGGTTTTTCCAGTAACTGAAACAAAGTTTTCTTAGAACTAGGTCAGGGTTGAGACTTCTTTCTTAAGATGGTCTTTTTTAAAATGGAGTTTCTCTTGCTCTCACAATACCTCAACCCATTGTGCAATTCTCAGCTCTCATCCTATTTCACCCATCAGTATTCACTACAGTTGTTCACTTTGTCCTACTTGATACACTTTTTTTCTTTCAAATTCAGGGTGCCACACTATTCTGGCTTAACTCAGCATATACTCCATTGCTGTGTCTTTTAAGGATTCTCCTCCATTTCCAATATTTAAAGAGTAGAATCCTTCAATTCTCAGACTCTGAACCTCTCCTATTTTCAATTCACACTCACTTACTTGGTCATTTTAAGAATTAAGCATCATCTGCATGTAAATGACCCTAAAATTGTGTTTCCTTGGTTTCAACTACTTCTTTTTAATGTTTGCCATGTATCTCAAACTTAGAATGTTAAAAGCTTATCCTCTGATCTCTTCAACACTACTTCCTCCCATACAAACATATCTACTCCCCTGACTCCAACCTATACAGGGACACTCTGTGTTTTACATTGCTCAGCCACAAACTTAAAGTCATCCTTTACTCAAGTCTTTTCCTCGCATGCCATGTCTTACGTGGTCAACAAATCCTGTTATGTCTACTAACAAAATATATCCAGCAACACTCCACCTCTCTCCATCAACATTGCTTTCATCTATTTCCAAGTCACCATTTCCTCACCTCTGGTTTAAAATTAACCTTCTAACCTGTTTCTCTTCTCTTTCTGTGCCCATAATGTTTATACTATACACAGGAATTAAAACGTTCTTTTTAGAACATATCTATCACCTGTACTCAAATCTTCCAATGGCTTTCCATCCCATTCAGAGAAAGAAATAACCCTTGAGAGACTGTTTCTTTGGCTCTCTGAGGCTCTAGAGGCTCTCAGTTCTGTATTGTTTCTGATGGACTACTACACTTTCCCTTTCCACACTGTTTGAGCCATTCTGTTTTTCTCTTCCTAGGGTACTGCGGGCATGCTCTGTCTCAGAGTCTGTGTACCTTAAATTTCCTTTGCCTGAAATGTTTTGCTGTGAGATCTCTGCATGGCTTACTTTCTTACTTCTTTTAGTCTTTTGCTCAGATTTTACCTTTCAATGAGGTCATCCCGGAATGACTAACAATTAACTAACTAACTAACTAACTAACTAACTAACTAAATAAATAAATAAATAAAACTTCCTCCTACTATGCCCTCCTCATCGGTCCCAATGCCTCTTTATCTGCTTTAATTTTCTTCACAGCACTTACCATCTATCATACTTTGTATTTCACTTTTATTTATTATTGCCTCTCCCCGTCTCCACTACAAAAGGTAAGAATTATAAGAGCAGACTGTTTGTTTTGTTCAGCTAGCAATGTGTGATGAGTAGTAGGCATCCCACAAATGTTGGATAAAAAAATAAATGAGTAAACACTAATAGACATGCTTATTGATAGCTAAGTCTATACAGTAAATGTCTCTAAATATGAAAGAACTCTTTTATGCAATCTGCGTGCAATGTTTCAAATCTGGGAACACAATCAGTAAAGATCAGATGAAAAAAGTATTATTCACATGCACAACTTCACTGCAGATTCTGTGTGCTATCCTCATGTCCCACCACCCAATACACCCACCCACACACATATTCAGTAATACCAAAAACAAGTTTGCTTTGACCATCCTGGGTTAATTAGGCTTATTTCAGAGAGAAACATTGGAAAAATCATTGAGTTATTTTTCCCATTTTACTGAAAACAAATTTTTATTTTTGGGTGTTATTTCATTTCAGGTCCTCTTATAAATAGATACCACATTGGGATTAAATATGCAAAAAGAATCTTAAGAGAAATATCTCTGTGAGTAAAAATGCCAAAGGAGTGTCAGAAGGCTAGCAGAGCCACGAGGCCGCAATTCAAGCTGGTCACCAATTAAAGGAAAGAAGGGAGAAAGAAGGTTGGTGAAAGTATCTTAGACCGCCATCAGTTCTAAGGTAATTTTAGCAAGGTCATTGGGAAGTTCATAAGACAAAGTCATCTGTCAGAAGAGCCCTGGCTTGCCTCAGTATCCCTGCTGGCTGAGTCACTGGCTGGGGGACTGTGGGAAGCCTGGGCTCAGCCTGAAGTGCAAACATAATTTCAAAGAGCAGCAGAAGGGGCCTCTGATCAATTAACTTACCTTATGGGCTTTCAGAGATGTAGAGGCACATTCCATGGCCACCATATTCAGTAAAATCTCTTAAATTAGTTTAAATATTACAGTTGGAAGAAGACCCTCATCTATATTCACTATTTATGAGCAAAACAAGTCCTATGCCCTAAAAAAAATGCCCTAAAATAGTCAAATAAATAGATCTATACTTTGTGAATGATGAAGTGCCTCTCTGTTTGAATTTTATTTCCATGTTTCTTTGACTGAAACTCTACAGAAGTCTAGTAGTAAAGGGACTTGGGAATATTTTGAGGGACTTTTTGAAATTCCCTGAGTATTATTTTCTGTAAGAAAACAATATAAACTGTCTCAAGATATGTCAACATGATGGAAAATTGTAGAGGCAGATGTACTTTTACACTGGGGAAAATCTTCCTTAAAATAATGTTCATAATCAAATGGAACCGTGTAATGCACAATAATTTTTAAATGATTTTAATTCCAGAGATTTACCTATCCTGTGTTGAGACCATAAATACTATAAAATATTACTGTAGGTGATTGTAATTTAATGGGCTTCAGTTTTCAAAAATAAAAAGAGTATAATTTTAATTCTCTGATTCATGAGCAAACTTTCCATTTGCCTTCATTTTGTTGATCTGGAAATTGTTAAACATTTGATGTATTGCTGTATTGTTAACATTTTTAAATCTGCCCTTTAAAAATATAAGTTTCCCATAAAAGGGAAATTACCACCTCAAGTGTGGAAGGGAAAACTTGGTAGCTTGTTAATAATATTTTTTTTGTACTAAAGCACTGACCTGAATTTACATCTTTTATTTGGTAGCTAAAATTTGCTCTCCCAGTAGGAACAGTCATTATGTACCATAGCAATGCTATTCACCCATGCAGAATCTTAGAAAACTTGAATCAGTCTGCTCCCCAGTAGCTATATTTAACTAGCTTCTCAAGAACAAGCTACACCATTTTATAAGAATACCTGATTTCTGCCTATAGGGTAACTAAAAAAAAATAAGAAGCAGTTTTTTTTTGTAACACAGATGTTACTTATGAGAGAAAAGAGAATTAGAAAGAAAAAAATCTGTGTTTTGTAATTTCATTCATCCAAAATTCCATTTAAATATTTACCTTAACAATCAGTCTTTACTTTTGTATTCTGAAAATGTACTATAGCCTATATAAATTAGTGACTTAAGTTACAAAATGATCGTGTTTCATGTGTATAGTATAAGAGCTTGCAAATTTTTTAAATTTAAGTCTATAGGCTTCTTTTCTCAGCTCTGACAAATGTGAATGAATTAGTCATCTTTGAAGTCTATTATTGATGCTGATTTGCATTTATTAAAACAAATTCCTAAGCCTTGATGTTTATGTAGATTAAGATTTCACATATTATTCTCATTTTCTTTCTTTCTCTGGTGACATACACAGTGGTCTTCACAGGGATACAAACACAAAATCTCTGAAGAAATTTTCCATAGTGAAATTTGCTCACTCATCCATGACAGTTGTTTTTACCCTACATGACTAGTTTCAATAGAATGGTAGTGTTTTTAAAGTGTGAGTTATGGGCACATAATTTCCTGCACCATAATCTACAGGGAAACCTTGTTAATAATGTTTCTTGAAGTCACCTCACTCATACTAAAAAGGAATCATGGGGTCACACAGGAATCTTTATTTTAGCCAGAAACCCAGGGTAAATCTTCTGCCCAAGTTGAGATTCACTGATTTAAGGTTTGAATACAAGTTTAGAGTGGTTAGTTAAAGGGGCTCTTGAAAATATTTAGTGAGTCGTTGGCATGGTACTAATAGTGCTAAGATACTGTCAGACTCTTTTTTGTTTTTATCATATGTTAGTGGATCCATCATAATTAGAACAGCCTTTGTTTAAATGGCCTCTTTCTTGCACATATTACCTCTGAGAGCATACAGTGATACAACTTTAAATATAAATCATTTCTACTGTAGAAATTCATTATAAACTTTCTGATGCATACAGGATAAAGTGGTTTAATCAGTATTTTTGCAGATTTGTGGGGTAAGAGAAGAAATCTTCTGTGGAATGTAATGGAAAATAGCAAACCTTACACTTTGCTCAGTTATCACTAAGAAATTTTTTCTCTATGTCATCTATACAAGAGTCATAACATATATTAGAATTCTTTGTCTCATCTAAAATAGCATTCAAATTAAATTTTAATTCCTAGATTTGAACACAAATATTTGAACATGCCATTTTAAAATTATTTACTAATAAAAATTATTTTTCTCATATTCTTTTTAATTATGTTTATTTTTTTCCTTCTGTATTGTGAAACTACCCCTACAACTGCTATTTGTGTAAATGAGTATTTAGGGATTTCAGCAAATCAGAGTACTCATGACAAGGAAATATCAAAGCAGTATATGGGTCAGTTGCTTGTATTTCTGGGTCGTGCTTTGCATAGGAGGGAGTTCTCTCCACATGTGTTTTCAACTGCTTTTTTAATTTCTATTGCCTTTATAGGTCCGACCTTCACCTTCACTCCCATTTAATATGCACATAAAAACAACCTCACAGTTACATGCAGACATGTAGCCAAGCAGCATTTCCAAACACACTTAGCCTATTTTCCTTTATATTTTTAGAATAATACACAGCAAATGCTGAGTGGGTAGCCGTGTGTAAATACAAATTTGGATTTATCTATTACGTTGTTTTACTGCTCACAACCAAACAAGTATAAGATTTAAATTCTTCAATTATTTTGGGTTCCAGAAGCACTTTGCAAAGACTGAAGAGTTAAGTGAAATACTTTATATCTTAATTACGAGTAGCAAATTCTGTGACTGATATGCTTTATAAAAATATATTATGCAGATGAGCTAGCATTCATTGAGAACTTACAATATCCCAGGCCCTGAGCCATTCATATATGATGCACATATATGTAATCTCATTAAATTTCCTTAAATGAAACACTCAGACATGCATATTATAGTATATAGCATTTCACCAAGAAATAACTTCTAAAAGATCACCTGTTCATGAATGCATTAATCCATTCACTACTTAGTCTTTGGTAAATGCATCTAAAAATATTAAAGTAACAAGGATGAAAATGAAATTATTTATAAACATATCATCCATAAATATATCATCATAGATGCAAATATAAAATTTGGCTAAGGGCTATGTTAAAGCTCTGTTGGGTTATAACAAAGAAGGATAATGCTTAGGTGAAATATGCCATGGAATCAAAATATACACACAATTCAGATATGACCCCCAAATAAACAAATTTGGAATTTTTAAATTAAAAATGCATGTGTCGAGTAATAAATCTTATTTCCTTAACTCAAATCATTAAAGTTGATACCAATAGGACAAACATGAACAAGTTATTGACTAGTCTAATTCATTTTTCTGCTTTGAACAGCTCTTTTCTAACATTAGCATATCTATAAAATTTCAATAAAGAAAACTAGAGTAAATATTGCACATATTCAAAAGCACATATAGTCATATGATATTGACACTTCATATTAACTTTTCAGTGTCTAGAATTTTACTTTATAAGCCCAGAAAATAAATTATCCTAAATGTTAGTTTGATGAATTCATTTAATAATTTTAATAAACAACGTTAGAGACACATACGGTTCTGAAAAACAGTGGTGCCAGTCTAAGACTGGACGTTTAAGCAGTAAAATCAGGGTAAAAGATGATTTAATGTAATAACATTTAAAAATAACTGAATGTTCTTTCATTCACAACTATGCATTGACTGCCTACTATATGTTATGCACTTATCTAGATGCTAGGATAGAACAGTCAACAAAATAGATCAAATCTCTATTCTCATTATTTCATGCAACACACTTTCTAGTTAGGGGCAGGTGTGGAGATAAAATGTATAAAAATTAACCCACAAATATAGAATATGTTAGGTGATAGTGATTTAATGAAAAAAAAAGAGAATGCAGTGGTTCTCAGGAGCTGGTTCACATCAGCTCACTAGAAATGATCACTATTATATTTTCAGGAATTTTGCAAGCTGTCTCAAGTTTCAACCATTGGTATATGAAGCAAGCCATATTTAGAGTATTTTACATTATAGAAATTGGAAAATAGCAAGAGCTACAAATCAGGGGCTCCCTTTCCACTACCCTCTCGCAGAGGCTGATAATTACTTACCAATGGAGGAGGAAGTGCTGGGTGGGTGTGATTCGTAAGTGGACAGAGAGCCATGCAGGTTATCTTAAATAAAAATCCTAATGAAAAGCATTCTTCTCTTTCTCAATCTGTCATGTAATCACTTTAGTTTCAAGACTGCTCAGTGTGTGTGTGCATATACGCAAAAACTTGGGACACAGCAAAAGAGCCTAATTGTTAAAACCAAATTCCGAAGAGAGTTTTTCTATGGTTTTAATTCAAATTTCTTTTCTTTTACTATTTTATCTCCAAATTTCTGTAGTCTTGCCCGTGAAGTGGATAGCAATATAACTTTCAGTAACAGCTGGCTGTAATGATTCTATAAAATTAGGTAGGTAACTGGCTTTTCTTACATGAATTGTTTAATAAAGATTAAATATTATCATTGTTACTAATATTATTATTGTTCTAATTATTACTTTTATTAATAGCAAGCAAACAATTGTATATGTAAAAGTTGCTAAGACAGATCTTAAAAGTTCTCATCTCAAGAAAAAAATTGTCACTATGTGAAGTGATGGCTGTTAACTAAATTTATTTTGGTAATTATTTTAAAATAGATACATTATCAAATCATTGCACACCTTAAACTAATATAGTGTGATATGTCAATTAAATCTCAATAAAACTGGAAAAAATGGGAGTAAAAGACATGTCCAAGGACACAGATTTACTTTTTGATTGTTGTCAATAGCTATAAAATTTACTTGATCATTTTATTCCAGAATAAAATAATAATGAATATTTAACTTTAATCATTAATAATTTGGTAACTATTTAGTGCTACTTACCATGCAAAGAGATTTACTTGCACCATTTCACTTAGTTATTATAACAACCAAAAATAAGTACTATTGCATTTTATAGATGAAGAAACTGAGCTCAGAAATGTTAACTTAATACCCAGTGAGAATCCTAAAGCAGTCCTTAGGGATTACAAGTGCTGTGTTCACAGTCTGCATGCAATGCTGACTCAAAGATTAGCTGCAACAGTACTTTGAAATACTTCCTAACAACTTGGAAATATTAATTACTGGAGTTAATTAGAGCAACAAATAAACTGAAATTAAGAACTTGTTCTTTATTATATTTCATCCTCTATTAAAATGTCCTAAATTTGTGGTTTTAAATATTTAGTACAGTTAGTGAGAATTTTGGACTGTAGTTATACTGAGTGTTTGCCAAATATTAAGGAATTTATTATATTATATAAGTCTTTTAAATGTATTCCACATATGACCTAATTTTGAGAATGTTTTCTTACAAGTGAAAGGAATTTTAAGGGCAATATTAGATTGATTGGGCTGATTTCCAAAGCTTTGTTTTCCTTAATATTTTTTCCTATTTCAGGAGAATTGGCAGTATTGTAAATCAATGACTCAAAAAAATTCAGCCTTAACTTAAACTGAAAATATTATTCTAAAGTTATTTGTACTGATCTTTCTAAATTGTGAAAGACAAACTGAACATACCACATAAATCATTATTAAATATCTTAATGTGTTTGCTTCACAAATCTCCCTACTCTATAGTTGGTCTTTTAAGGCCACAAGGTGAATCTTGACGAATGACATTTTCAGAAAAAACTAAAAAGTTCAGAAAATATTCAAATAACTTCTATGAATTTGTATGCATGTTATATCTTGTGTTGTTTAGGTATACACACAGACATACTTGCACAAAATCATGCACAACATTACTATTTACCATAGCTTTGAAAGAAGATATTTTTCATATTGAATTATTCATAAAATCCTAAGGCTAATTTATACATGAAAGAAAAGAAAAATGTAACTCTTGCTCATAAATCTTTATTTATGAAAAAATCTAAAATATTTATAATCACTGTTATGGCAGGTTTCTATCACATAATATATTAACTTGCAATCCTACCCTCAAGTAGAAAAGTCCTGGAGTAGTATATAAATCACAGGACATTTGGTTTGGAAAAAACTTCTTGAGAGTAATGATATTCACAAGGGGGATGGGAGTGATGGATCTCAATACCCACTAAGGTTTCCAAAGAGGCTGAATGAGTATTTATTTATTTATTGAATGAGTGAGTGAGATAGCCCCACTGTCACTCTATCCTTAAAATACAGCTCATTGTAAGCCGCTTGCACAGATATACAAATTTGTCACTTAAAACCCACAACCACCATTGGTTTATATCACTCGTGTATGAATTCCTCCATGACATTAGGATCCAAAAAAACTTACAGTTGTTATCTTTCTAAATACAATTAAATTCCTTAACCCAAATTGTTGAAAATTTTAATATGTATGGCATTTCTTCTCTTTCTATTGAAATTAAACAGAAATAATGTGTTTTACATAATGAAAGTAATTTGGAGAACACCTTATTTTTAATTTAGTGTTCTTTTATAATGATTCAGTAGTTCCATCACTTACTATGTGACCTTGGGAACCTTGTTTCCCTTTCTGTGCTTCAATTCTATAATTTTTATAATGAAACAATAGTAGTCTTATGTTCTAGGAATATTGTAAAATTAATGATTTAATACATGGAAAATATCTTTTTGCACCAAGTATGCCCTGAATAAATGTTTTCTATTCCTCATTAAAGTTAAGCCAACCTACTGACAACATCGACTCCCTCCTTGCCAGTTTTGGACAGCAGCTCACCAGTTTGTAATGCTTAGAGATAGTCTGTCAATTCCCAGTTTCTCCTCTGGTTTTTTCTACAGGTGGGTGGAGAACATTAGTGGGCTCTAGCTTCTGGCTTTTCAAAAAGCTTCCTCCTGCCCTCAAGGCTTGCATTTTTATAATCTTTCTACATTTTCTCAATTATTTGCTCCTGTATTATAATGTTTGAATATTATTTAAGAATTATAAGTTATTAAGAAACCTATATAGGCTCTGAGAATGTAATCTATAAATAATCTTCAAAAATATAATACAGTTGCAGCTTCTTAAGAAGACAGCTCACAAAAGAAACACCAAGGAGGTGTTGAAAGTTAACTTTTATTAATGTAATTATCCACATATATATCAACATAATTATTTGCACTATATATATATTAAATATTGTATACAGATTTTTTTTCTAAAGTGAAATCCTAGAGAAACTTAATTGTTTTAAATACCACAACATAAACACAGTTTTTTTTCATTTCCTTAGTCTTTGAGAAACAACATTTTTACAGGTCTCTAAAATGTAAGCCTGGAAATTTTATCATGGGTAAACAGTTTAATTTTCTTGAAAGATGAAACTCACTCGTCTGTAAAGAGTTCTCAGGAATCTGTTTTTTCCATTGTCCTTGTCCTGAGCCCCTTCTCTGCTCATGAACCACATGAGTATGACAATCCTGACCTTCTGCTTCCTACATGCCTCCCACCCTTAATCTCCAATCATCATCTTCTGTTGATCATTCTGTATCTAACTGCAATGGAAATTATTCAGAGACCTTTATTGAAGGGCCAGGTTGAATTTCAGCATAACTGCACAGTGATGGGATAACAGATATTGAAATGGGGATCATACAGAGTAAGCCTTTTCAGATTATGGACATCAGTTAGGTCTTTATTTATATCTCTCCCCCTTCTCAACCAACTTCCCTCTACCTGGTGAATCCCATTAGTTCCTTTGTCTCTCTTTACCTCTTAAAAATTAGGCTTAATTACGTGTTGGCCAGAAGATGCAGGAGTCTCTCCTTTGACCATCTGCTTAGTCACTAGGGGTAGAGGGAGACAGTGATCATAGTTCCGCAGTTAGGCCCAAAGATCATCTTAGTCTCCCTAAGTGTCAATAGATTTTTCTTAAGAGGCAAGCACACAACCCTAATATATACAAATTAACTTTCCTTGAGAAAAACAAATAGCCATGCCACCCAAAAATAACTACAGGCTAATTAAACACGTGGAATAAATGTCCATTATTCCCAGTGCCTTGGCTTTGATGCTCATTTCTGAAACAACAAACTTCATGTAATCAGGTGGAGCAGCAGTTATGGGACAATATTCCTAAACTCAGCTTCATTTCAAGAGCCTAAATTAGTTGTAAATGGTTCTCTCCTTTTATCCTGGAAGTATGGTACAAATTTAATTCAGTTATTTTTATTCTTTGCCTTATTGATCAAGAGGAGCAGTTAACAGAGGGATTCTAGTCAACCTACAAGATTAAACACCTGATTACGAACACATTCATTGTTACACTGTTTACATATACACTACTGTATCTACAAAATCTCAAAAGTTTTCAAAACTTCTAGTCTATGAACTGGTCAGACATTACTATCCCAATTATACAGATGAAAAACTGAGGCTTGACATGGTTGAAATTTCTTGCCAAGATGTGCTTTTAAAATAAAATTCATAGAATTCTATGTCAATTAATATGAAATAAAGAAAATAAATCAGTAATCCTTGGTTTTTATAAAAGGCAACAGAATCAGTGAAATGAGCTTTGTAAAAAAATGGGAATAGAATATATAACTCATCCTCAGAAATAGTAAGAGGTTAGACAGCCATGAACCTGGAATAAAATATTTTACTTTTATGTGCTTCATAGCCATGCAGGGTTGTTTTTAGGCTAGAGAGTACCTTCATGGAGTGGAATATGAGGAAGTTAATTTAATAACACATAAATAAATTTACAGAAATCTTATGTGAAGATTTCTTGCTTCTTTCCCACACAAAAGCAAATCAAGATCATAAACTGTTTTCTTCCCATTTTCCTGATTTTCTAATTTGTGTCTTCCTGCCTGTTTCTTCCTTATTTTTCCTTTTCATTAACTCATGCTAGTTATTATTGGCTCACTTTGATATCTGGTAAATTATATTTGAAGTTGACACAGTTATCTGTCAACATATCACAGATTTGTTTTCTAAGGTCAGAAATAATCTATGGGTCTTAATAAATGACTTTCAAGCTTAAAAAAAAATTTTAGTGCAATCCTGTGGGCCAGGATCCTCACTGAACTTAAATGTAACTGGCCTGATGCTATGCTACCGCTTCCACATCTTTAGGCAATAAGACATAATTGTGTTCATGTAAAGAGTTTCACCCAGTGCTCCACCAGAGACTGGGTGGCAGGGCTGGAAGGCTGTAGGAGAGCGGAGCAGAGGCTTGAGTGGTGGTAGTGTGAGGGACTGACCTGCCACATCGAAATAAATTTGGGTATAACCTTTTCACCCCAAGAACCCTTTGCTGTAAATTTCTTTGGTCACAGTGAATCTATAGTGAACTTGCCTGGAGCTGAAACTCATTTGCAAGACAATTGGTGTAGTTGGCAGGACTCATTGTTGACCAAGGAAAAAGACAAGCTGCAGTTATGGGAGGGGTGCTTCAGCTGGTTGCCCCTGTGAATGGGGAGACAGTGGATTGTCCCCCAGTGGGTATGTGGTCTGAGATGGCTTGCCTCCTAGAGGACTGGGCTCCACCCCAGGACTGGAGGCAAGTGGAGGTGACATCTGAAGCTGTAGAGCTGGCCCTTCATATAGTAAGAAGATCCTTTGAGAAGCAGAGTGCCCGTGAGGCAGCAGGGACTGTGCATTGGCTGCTTCTCACAGTATTAAAAAGGTCTACAGAAGAGATCCAAGAAATGGCGGCACGAGAATGGGAGCTGCAAACTTTTGTGGATTCCCTGAGGACGGAAATGGCATTGGTGTGAGAGGCAGCATGAGAACTTGAGCTGAAAACTTCTGTGGATTCCCTGAGGAAGGAGATGGCTTTGATGTGAGAGGAGGTGGCATGAGAACATGAGCTGCAAATGTCTGCAGATTCCCTGAGGAGGGTGATGGCTTTGATGCGAGAGGAGGCATCACAGGAGCGCTGGCAGCAAGGAGCCACTGAAGACGAGACGGCAGCACTGCCAGGTGTTCTCAAGGAGGAAGAGGCCATCAAGGAAAAAGACAAACTCTTGAGGGAAGCACAGGCCGAGGTGATATGAGAACATCAGCTGGGAAGCATTGAGCTGAAGGTAAGAGACCTTCTGAAGACTGAGGTAGCATTGCTGTGAGGTACAGTAGAAAAGGTAAAGGTTGTAGCAGAGGAGACACTCGGGGGAGGGGAGAGAAAGGTGCCATCAGCCCAGTAATGGAGGAGCTGGAGAAAGATGAAGGGGTGATGCCAGAGGCACTGGCACCTCCTGTATTGAAAGCACGCCCCGTGGCTGTAAAGAAAATAAAGACCCAGCATCTGATGGTTCCACAAGGAGAGGAGCAGCCCCTCCCCAGGTCATGGAGCTCTCTATGGTCCGCCCCTGTGCTCAGGCTGAGCTGGTGGATTTGGGCTCCCGGTTTAGGCAGAAGCCCTCAGAGTCAACATCAGCTTGGCTCCTGCGTCTGTGGGACTTAGGGGTGGATGGATTTGTTCTGTCGGGTCAGAGATGGGAAAGCTGTCTTCCCTGACAGTGCAGCCTGCCTTGAGGCAGTGATTACAAATGCACATTAGACCCCAGGGAGTCACACCCTCCTCCATTGGCTCATGGCTAGACTTCGTGCTGTGTGGCCCAATCTGGTGATCTGCCATCCTCTCCTGTTAGATGGCAGACATAGGCTGAACTCCAACGGGTGCTATGAGAGCTAGGCATGAGAAATGCCATCTATAGTCCAGAGAATTATGGCCCAGATGAAGAGATTTTCACTACTGGGATTAGGAATATTGTACTTCAAACAGCTCCAACATCCCTCTTTGGGTCTCTAGTGGACATTCTTTCCTGTCACTTAGGGCATCCCATAAGGGAGGTGACACATACAGTAGCAGACTTAGGAGAGGCTGAAGCCATGAGAATTAGGAAAGAAGTAAGACCTGTTGCTCACAAGAAGAATTTACAGGGCCCCATGAAGTTTATGAGGACCGAGATGAGGGTTGATTTAATACGGACAGGAGCAGATGGAAAGAAATTAGATGGGAAGTCAAATAGGATCTTACTAGAGCTATGGCAACAGCTGAAACCAGAGCAGAAGTTCCAGCCATTAAGACCAAAGAGGCAGAGATCAGAGACAGAGCCACGAGTCCGGCCTGTGTGTTTGCAAGACTTCTGGATGGAAAGCGAGACAACCTCACTTGAGCCCACACAGGAAGATGATTGGGGAACATGGTTTGACTAAGGGGAAGGTCAAGGTATCTGCCCTGAGGGACCAGGGGGGGGACTGGAGGCCACATGTTGAAATAGCGCTCCATTGGTCCCCAGTGAACATACAACATGTCCTGGCATTAGTGGACACTATGCTGAATGTTTACTGATTCATGGTAACCCTGAGCGGTTCCCTGGGACCCCCACTATCATAGATGGATACAGGGGGAAGGCTATCAGAATGAAAAAAAAAACAAATCCCTTTGGAAATAGGGTGTCTACCCCTCAAAGAGTATACTGTGTATATATCTCCTATCCCTGAGTATATTTTGGGGGTTGAAATCCTGCAGGGTCTATGGTTGCAGACCACTGCAGGTGAGTTCAGACTGAGAGTATGTGTGATAAAGGCAGTTCTGAGGGGACATGCTAGGCACCCGCCCATAGTTTTGCCTGTGCCTCAGTGGGTAACTAATACCAAACAGCACAAACTGCCTGGGGGTCATAAAGAGATTGGAGAAACTCTCCAGGAGCTGGAAAACGTGGGTATTATAAAGCCCACCCATAGTCTGTTCAATTCCCCAGTGTGGCCAGTAAAAAAGCTAGATGGCTCCTAGCATATGACTGTGGATTACAGAGAAGTGAATAAGGTCATACCCCCGTATGCATGCTGCTGTCCCCTCTATTGCAGGCTTGATGGATACTCTCAGCCATGAACTAGGAACATATAATTATGTAGTAGATCTTGCTAATACCTTCTTTTCCATTGACATTGAGCAGGAAAGTCAGGAACAGTTTGCCTTCACGTGGGAAGGATAGCAATGGACTTTCACTGTCCTTCCACAGGGATACCTCCACAGCCCCACCACCTGTCATGGACTTGTAGCCCAGGACTTGGCTACATGGGAGAAACCACCAACGGTGCGGCTGTACTATTATATTGATGATGTCATGCTCACGTCTGATTCTCTTTCAGATCTAGAAGGTGCAGCACCTAGACTGCTGCAACATTTACAGGAGAAAGGATGGGCCGTGAACAGCACCAAGGTTCAGAGACCTAGTTTGCCTGTCAGATTCTTGGGGGTTGTCTGGCTGGGTAAGGACAAAGTGATACCAGAAGGAGTTATAGATAAAGTCCAGGCCTTTCCTATCCCCACAACTGTAGCATTGCTACAGGAGTTTCTGGCTCTTCTAGGCTACTGGAGAGTGTTTATCCCGCACTTGGCACACATTCTGAAGCCCTTATACTGGTTGGTATGAAAGGGCATCAGGTGGGACTGGGATGAGACATGTGCAACTGCCTTTACTACAGCAAAACGGGCAGTCAAGGCCGTGCAGGCCTTGAGTGTGATAGACCCATGAAGGCCATGTGAGCTGGATGTTCATGTCACTGAAGATGGTTATGGCTGGGGTCTCTGGCAGTGGCTTGAACGAACTCGCCAACCCATTGAATTCTGGTCACAACTCTGGAAAGGGGAATAGGTACAATACACTTTGATAGAAAAACAACTGGCTGCTGTGTATCACACCTTGCTGGCTACAGAATCCATCACTGCAATGACCCCGATAAAGGTAATAACCACCTATCCCATTTTGGGGTGGGTACGAGACTGGACCCAAAAGCCGAGAAGTGGCGTGGCACAAACACCCACACTAGCCAAGTGGGGTGCTTACCTACAGCAGCGTAGTGCCCTTTCTAGTAGCTCCTTGAGTGAAGAACTCCAATGTGTGTTGGGGCCGGTGACATATACTAGTGAAAAGCAGGAAGAACTTGTTTTTGATCCATTAGTAGCAGAGAGTCCCTATCAGGAGGGAAGAGCCTCTATACCTGAAGATGCATGGTATACAGATGTCTCCATCTGTGGGCAGCACCCAAAATGGAGGGCCATAGCTATCCATCCTAAGACTGAGACAATATGGATGGAAGATGGTGAGGGGAAGAGCAAGCAATGGGCAGAGTTGTGGGCTGTGTGGCCGGTGATCAGCCAGGAGCCCTCCCCTATAGTTGTCTGCACTGACAGCTGGGCTGTCATTGGGGCTTGACCCTGTGGCTACCATCCTGGTACCATGCCAACTGGCTGGTTGGTTACCAACCCCTTTGTGGGCAAGAATTGTGGCAAGACTTATGGGCCTGTGGTCAGACTAAAGTGATTATAGTACACCATGTGACAGGTCTTTTGCCACTGGCATCACCAGGAAATGATAAAGCAGATAAATTGGCCCAGATATGTTGGTTAGAGGGAAAGCCTGCTTCTGATGTAGCCCAATGGCTACATCAGTGTTTGCTGCATGCAGGGCAAAAGACAATGTGGCTGTAGCCTGTTGGTGGGGCTTGTCTTTGACCTTCGAAGAAGTTAGTAGAGCCTGGCAGGAGTATGTCGTGTGCTCCAAAAAGGACTTACACTGAGTTCCACAGCAACATGGGACAATAGCTAAGGGGCCTATACCCCTCGTGAGGTGGCAGATAGACTCTATTGGGCCTCTACCTGTGTCAGAAGGATATCAGTATGCAATGACCTGTGTGGACACAGCTACTGGACTTCTGGTTGCTTTTCCTACCTGGTGTGCAGACCAGCAGATGATCAAAGGAGGCCTGGAGCATCTCTTTGCTGCCTATGGCCGAACACAGGTAATTGAGAGTGATCAGGGCACCCATTTTACTGGACATACACTGCAAGAATGGGTGCAACAGCTGGGAATCACATGGAAGTTTCATGTGCCATACAATCCTACTGCAGCAGGCATGATAGAGAGGCACAATGGCTTGTTAAAACCCAGAGTAAAGTCAGATACCAATAGTCTGCAGGGATGGTCAGCCGCTTATGGACCGTGGTACGACATTTGAATGAGAGTCCCCAAAAGGGAACCCTAAGCCCCATAGACATGTTAATACATATGGCTGCCTCCCCTATACAACTGCAAGTGCAAACCAAGGAAGAATCACTGAAGCCAAGGTTCGGCCACCAGAATAACATCTTGCTGCCAGCACCAACTGCACTGAATCCCGGAGACTCCATTGAGTGGACATGGCCTTGGACTTTTCGACACATGGACCGACGATGGCTGGCTCTCCTGGCACCTTGGGTACAAAGCCTGGAAGCTGGCCTCCTGTGTATTCCTGGAATAACAGCAGAGTGGCCACCAAAGGTCACAGTAGTATATCCTGAATGGCCAGAAGGTAGGAGCATCTTACCGGGGAGTTTTGTTTAATCATTATGGCTCATGCATGCACCTCCAGTAGCACTATATATATACCCTTTGGTAACCCCCACACGGAGAGGAGTAAAAGTATGGTATACAAGACCTAGAAGGGACCCCCTTTCTGCTACAGTCCTATCACAGGACCACTCTCTTGCATGCATCCTACCTGATGGACAAGATTTGCCTATGTTGGTGGCATTAAAACATGTGTCTTATCGCCCCTAAAGTCGTTGTTATTAAGAACCTCCTTTGGCTTGAGGATTATTATAATTTTTGTTACCTGTATCTTAATTTTTATTATCTCTAAGTTGTTGTTATCCTCTGCTGCTGTTGTGGAATCTGGTTACAGTGCTCCAGCTTTCTCACACAGGGACCTTTGCGGAAGATGGAAAATGTGTAGATTGTAAGGTGAGAATCCTGGAGGGGTGGAGTGTGGGTAAAGTGGGGTTCCTATGGCCAGGATCCTCACTGAACTTAAATGTAACTGGCCTGTTGCTATGCTACCGCTTCCCCACCTTTAGGCAATAATACGTTATTGTGTTAATGTAAAGAGTTCCACCCAGTGCTTGCTGGAGACTGGGTGGTGGGGCTGGAAGGCTGTAAGAGAGCGGAGCAGAGGCTGGAGTGGTGATAATGCTGAGTGACTGACCTGCCTCCTTGAAATAAAGTTGGATATAACCTTTTCACCCCAAGAACCCTTTGCTGTAAATTTCTTTGTTCACAGTGAATCTATAGTGAACTTGCCTGGAGCTGAAACTCATTTGCAAGACAAGTCCAGAGTAAGAAAAACAGTTTATGTTGTCTCTATACTTACATAAACAAACTGTATATGTATATTTGTGTACATAGATATATAAACTGAAATAAAAATTAATGAACCTGTATTTAATATTATCATATCCAAAGATTCTATCTTTGTTTTTTAGTCAAAAAGACTGCACTTTAGTCTAAACTAATCTTTTTTAGATTAATGTTCTTTTATATTTTGAAATTTTGGTCAAAATCCAATATATAGATATCACAATCTAGAATTTGTTAAACTATTTTGAAAAGCACTATTCCTGGTCAAATCTAATAGAAAATGTTAATTTCTGTTTAAATATCACAAGTTCAATAAAACGTTGGAATTGGTAACTTCAAATTCTTTTAGGAGGATAGTATGTAAAGAAATGAATGTTATAAAGTAGTAAATATCATGAGGAATGGATGTATAAAGGTCCCGGTCATACCAAAATAATGAAAAAAGGAATATGCAATGTTTCATCTCAGAAAATAAACAAAAACTATTTCAAGTACATTATTTTATGAAAATTATTATTAAGAGGTGAAGAGAAACTATGTTTTTAATACTTCTCTTACTTCAAGGAGTTCAAATTAGATTAGGGTATGAAAAAAATCGAGCCCTATTGAAGGCCAAGATATATAATTCTTTTCCTCTAACCCAATCTCATTCCTCAACACATATTGAAGTCACTCTTGGATATTTTAATGGTAATACGACAGCATGGGAGTAGTTCTGAATTCATTGCTGCCTAGACCATTAGGAGATTGACAACTAATTTACAAAACCATTTTGATAATAAAAGAAGCTATTGACTTGTAAAATAATTGCAAAGAAGTTAGCCTTCAAAAAGAATAGAATATCAAATAACACATTTCATTACAGCATTATGTGCAACCATAAAGATATGGAAACAACTTTAGTGTCTGTTCACAGATGAATGAATAAAGAAAAGTTCTGTGTGTGTATATATATATATATAAATACACAATGGAATATTATTCAAACTTAACAAAAAAGGAAATCCTGAACATTTGCAACAATTAGACGGAGGACATTGTGCTAAGTGAAATAAGCCAAAACAAATACAGCTTGGTATCACTTATATGTGGAATCTAAAAAAAGTCAAATTCACAAAAACAGAGTAGAAAAGTGGTTGCCAGTGATGGGAAGGTGGGGGAAATAAAGGTTGGTAAAAAGATACATACATTCAGCTATAAGATGTATAAGTTCTGAGTATCTATTATGTAACATGGTAACTATAGTTGATAAGACTGTCTTGTGTAATTCCAATTTGCTGAGAGGAGAACTTAGTGTTTTCAACAAAACAAACAAATCAGAAAGGTTAATATGTGAGTTGGTGTATATGATAACTCTATTTACTCCATGGGGGAACTCCTTTCACAATGCATATGTAATTCAAATCATCACATTGTACACCTGAATTATCTTAGTACCTGTCAATTACATCTCAATACAGCTGAAAAAAAGTGTGCATACACACACACACACACACACACACACACACACTCCAGGCATTTAAATGAAGAAATCTACAAAGTTCCAAGCTGAGATTATAGTTATTCATTTTTTTAATGAAAAAACAGGATTTAGTGTTGTAAAAGTCAGAAATAAAGTTATTCTGTTTAGGAGTCAGTAACCTATGGGAAATGTGCAAAGTTTTATATTTTTAGGAAAACTGGATCCAGATAGAGTGATCTAGTTATTTTTAGTTTATCTTGGGATGTAACTTCTTTGCTTCATTTTCTGACTCTGGAGTGTGATGTATATGCCAATTTAGGGTGAATTCTTAGTTTTGTTTCCACATGGACCTGAACTGCCCTGATTAGAGGTGATTATCTGCTTTTCAGGTCCTTTTTTGCACAATGCATCCAAATCTTTTGCCTAAACAGGAGGCTGTGGGGCTGGTCGTCAAGCAAGGCTGCTTCTGAGCAGAATGTCAAGGTTAAGTGCACATTCAAAGACTGATGGGCTGCTTGCCATTGACAGGCCATAGCCCTGGGATTCCCAAGGTCCCTACATGACACTTGGGCTCAGCAGTGAAATCCATCTTTACTGTTACACAGAATGCATCTATACATCCATTCCTTCTTCCTGGGCTGAGTTCTCCCCACTCATCACAACCCAAATGCTGTCTCCTATCTTATCCAGCCTGGAGGAGTTCAAATTCCCTCTGAAAGTTGCCACCAGAATCTTGATGACACTCGCATAGCCAACAGCAACTTTGAGTATTTGTCTCTTAGATAAGGGTAGTGTTTAAAAAAATGGATCTCAGTGTATGAGTGAAGGCACAAAGAGGGATAGAAGCAAACTGAAAGCATAAATAAATATTTTGACATAAAACCTTGATATATCCATTTCATTACCTTCATAGTACTTCAGAAATTAAATTGCTTTATTGTGTTATTTGCATATTGTCCTATGAATTTAACATCTTTTCTTGTAACAGGGATACAAGATACAAACAAAATACATTTTAAACATTTTGAGGTGATACACTTCTTTGTTTAATATCTTTAGAACATTGAATAGTACCTCATGTTTTGTGGGTAGCAATGATAGTAATTGACAGAAAACATGTAAGGAAGCATTTTTTGTAGTCAATATCTCCGCCTTGTTTCCAGTTGAGACTCATTGTAATAGATAAAAAGTAAATGAATCAACACACAGAAAACATGTGGAAGTGAACAATTTCAAGTCTAGGCTTTTGGCTATGCTAGAGAGTGAGGAAGGTAAAGAGAAGCAATGGAGATGGTGCTTTCATTAATTTTTTATTGTTCTGTTTTTACTTTAAAAAGATGGAAATCAAAATGGCAAAAGCGTTAACATCTATTAAACCTGGGCATTGATCTAAGCCTGACTTATATTCCTTTTTAGGCCTATTTGATATAATTCAAAAAATATGACTTAAAAGTTTTACAAGGATGAATATATGGTGTCCTCATTCTAATCAGTAAAGAAAGTCTAGATACAGACCCCATTGGGAAATAATTTTATTAAATCAAAAAAGGGAGCATTTAAAAAAAATAAGGTACAAATTCATTAATTTCACTTTATAGCTTTTTTATGATAATGACTATCTTAGCTTCAAAGTTTGCAAGTATACAGTATTTAAATGTCTAAAGTTAAACACATAAGGGGCCAAACCCTGGAGGTAGTTCTTAAGATTTTAATAATAACAAACTTATTGAGAGTGGCTGATCCCACACTATGAAACAGAGTAGACATCTTAATAATGTATGAAGACCTTAAGAGTTGAGGGCCACATTAGTTTATTGTATTCATTTAGATAATGCTTCTCAGCCACATTTTATTTATCTTATTTTTGACAGAGCCCTACTAACATATAGTATATGCTCATTTTTGTTTTGTTGTTGTGGGAAGAAAGATCTGTAAATATTGCCTTAAAATTTAACTTAAGTATGATGATGTAAAACTAACTACAAATAATAGAGGAATTATTGTATTGTTAAGTATTTCTCACAGCTAATTGGTGAAAATTCTTAGGCATGGCTGAAAGACTCTTTCTAGTCTAGTCTAGTCTAGTCTAGTCAAGGTTCTTTTTCTTGAGTTACTCAAGTTTTACTGATTTCTATTTTTCCCATATTTCTTCCTGTCATCAAATGATTTAAACAAAAATATGTTACCATCTTGAAACAAAACATTTACAGTTATTGGTGAAAACTCTTTCTTTGCATTTGTAATTCCTCAAAAGACACTTTCATTAGGATACCTTCATCAATATCATTTTTAAGCAGATTTGACTTGGCTCGAACATGCTCATAAAAGTTCTTTTCTTTCTCCAGATATATAGTTGCAGTAAAGTTGTTTGTTTTCTCCCACTACATACCTGCCATGCATGTCTTTGGCTCTGATTTACAATAAAGCTATTGATTCTCTTAAATACTGAACTTGATTTATGTTTCCTCTAAGACAATAAATATAATTTCCAAACTGATGTCTCAGTTAAAATCAGATTTCATTCTTCTTCTTTCCAATATTCAAGAATGTATGGAAATATGGCTACCATTCTATTTTCTGAGTACTCTCTATACAATACTCCCTTTCCATTTCTTTTTATTTCAAGGCTGTGTTATGTGCAATATCATGTGTGTTGTACTTTAAAAGTCCATTTTAGTTTATTGTATTCATTTAGATAATGCTTCTCAGCCATAATTTTTCTAACCAATAGTATATCTTACCTCAATATTTATCCATGTTAAATACTATAAATATAACTTGAGAAATCTAAATATATATAATTTAAGAATCTCTAAAAAGTGTAAATAAAATTCATATTAATATTTATGGGTATCAAGTACTTGATAAAAATTCTGTCATAAAGGAAGTTCCTCTAATACTCAACAGATTTTTATTTACAGATTTATAGAGTAATGAAATCAGATGAGTAAGTAGTCAACATTAAATGTATTTTATTACATTGTTTTTAGCATATTTGTTTCTAGAAAATACATTTATATTTATTGATAGTACTAAAAATGAAATGCATAAATAGAATGTAGAAGTACTTTTAATGAGCTTTGTGAAAGTATTTTCAACAAGTTTTGATGATTTATACATTTGGAATTTTTAAATTGCATTATTTTATAGGTACTGAGTTTAAATGTTCCCAACATACATTACAAATACACATCAAGTTTTTAAAATCTTGTTATACAAATTAATAAATGTCATGGCTAATTGAAATATAATATTTGAATACAATAATTAAAGAAGATAATGGTGTTTCCTACAACCATTGATAAATCTTATTTTTGTGTGGGAACTTTAAGCTTGACTTTTGGCTTAGATTCTTACACAATTAATATATAGCTTTATTTTAAAATTTCAGGTTTTCTTACTTAATTTAAAATAACAATTTTAAAGTCTTTACTTAATATCATTAAGTCCCTTTTATTGAGCCAAGTCTTTAATCAGATAATATACATAAATAATCTACATTAATTTGTCACACTCATTCCATAAGATCAGTAGGATGTCAACTTTATATTTGCAATGTATGTTTGGCAGTATTTTAACTGGGCCAAGATCATATTAATAGTAAATTGCCAGTGCCAGAATTTGAATGGTGTTTTGTTTCTAAAACATTGAGCTGTTTTCTGCTCTAAATTGTGTATTATCAATTTTTTTCCTCTAAAGCGCTGCTTGCTTTATTTAAAGCAGGAAATTATAATATTGGTTAATAATATTCAAAAATAACAAAACTTATAGGTATCTCAAAAAATAATTCCAAAATATTTTACTCAAGTAACCTACATGCAATAAGATAAGGAACTCAAAATAACACCATTCAGAAATGGCCTCTGGAAACATATTTTCATGACACATCTGTGAGTTGAGACTTTTTAATAAGCTGATAAGAGAAAGGATTTCAACAACTTTTCAAACAAAGGATAAAACTTTTTAAATGTTCTGGCATATTATGGTTGAAATACAGTTGATATATGACTGGTTATGTAAGATCTTTTCCCATCTTTGACCTTTATCTTTTCACACCAGGGAATTTGGTGTAGGAAGTATTTCAGAGCCAGGCAATGCTCTCTTCATCCACACCCACTAGACAGAGGACAAAGGAGGAAATTTTGTCAACGTATTTTCTTAAGAAAAATATAAAGATGTATAAAAGAATATAGTTAATCTAAAACATCAGTAAAATCACTTGAAAAAAAATAGGTAGCCCATGTGGTATATTCTCTAAATATCATATAATAGTTTGACTAAGATCCAACTTCGGATGATATTAAAAGTAATGAAGCATACCAATTAGGTGGCTCTAAAAAAAATGTGGAATAAAGATGATTAGTTCTCCCTGATATTCTTATTAATTATAGTTCTATACATAAGGCAAATTTTTAAAAAGACAACATAGGCAAATCCCTTTTCAAAAACGGGATGAGAATATGAAATGGTATCCCTGAATTTTAAGTTTACTCCACTTCTGAGTTTTGTGACAAAACCTTTACAACACTTTGGAATATGATAATGATGGGAAAGTATGGTGGATTATAGAGGAAAAGAAACCAGAAGAAAAGAAAAGAGACTCGTACCCTTTGCAACCCAACCTGGAAAACCTAAGTAAACTCATCTGTATGTAAGAGAGTAAGATGTACCCACTAGTCCTGGAATTGCAGCTAAGATCCAAGACAGAAGACAAAAGCACTCAAAACTCACACCTTAAAAAGAGGTAACAAGGAGTTTCCAAAAAGTAGAGCCAGAATCCACCCCCTACCATCCCTCACCGACGCTTGTGAAATGCATCTTTACCCACCATGTGTTCCTCACAACAGGGTTAAAAACAAATTTGTGTTTGGTGACTTAAAGAAAACAGTATTTATTATGTTGGGATTATTTAAAAAAATAATCATGAAACTGCTTGATCATAGAACTACCTTATTTATGACTGAGAATCTGAGGAAGAAATTCCCCTATTGAAGCCATTTTGAGGGAATAGCAGGGCAACAGAGTTCATGATTATACCTTACAAGTAATCTTTCATACCCTAGTGACACATGTCCTCCTTCGGGGAACCCATAACATCCAGAGAGGCAAACAGCATCACAGAGGGGAACTGACAACATTGGAGAAAGGATGACACTCCTCTCAACAAGGTGTGACCAGTCATGTATTTAAGAGGATCTTTATATTTCCTTTGAATCCCTTTCTGTCCCACATCAGCAGATCTGGGTAGGTTCCTGACGAGGCTACTGC
Organism: Smutsia gigantea; assembly: GCA_032199065.1. Taxonomy (NCBI): domain Eukaryota; kingdom Metazoa; phylum Chordata; class Mammalia; order Pholidota; family Manidae; genus Smutsia; species Smutsia gigantea. The sequence goes on from JAVSCE010011487.1 coordinate 28,944, forward strand.
CTCCATCCCAGAGACAGCTGTGTTACAGAAATGGGAGTAAGTCAATTCTTGAATGGATTTGAAATTACAGTTTTAAACTAGTCTGGACTAAGTTTTAATAATATAACCAGAAGATAATGAAATTTAAATATTAAAAGGACCACTTCTTGATGCAAATGAGGGGTTCAAAATAGCACAAGAAAGGTGTGGTTTATAGAAAATGGCATTTTCATGATTCCATCCTAAGTTGAAGCTACCCAGTAAACTGTCAGTAAAAGGATTACATATATTTTGCACTTCAGAATTCCTAAATGGTTGTCTCTATGATTTAACATTTTACTTGAATATCATGCATGTCTGTACTCAAAACAAAAACGAACATTAAAAACAAGTACCATATCTGGAGTTGGAGTTCTCTGATGTTTTACGGTTACACATTTCTTTCAACTTAGATGATGCTGTTAGCTTTAGCTGTTTGAAGAGAATATTGCATTTCCGTAAATGGAAAAAAAAATTATGGAAGATTCATGACACTTCACATATCATAAGATAGTTCACTTCCACTTTGTGTTTTTTACAGTTAAAATTTTAAGTGGATATTTTATTGTACTTTGCCAAATTTATGTTTTTGAAGCAGTGTTTTGTGAAAATTGTTTCTAGTTGTGAATTATGCTGTCTGGTACGAGTTGCTTCAAATTATTTGCGATCAATTTTATTGAATTGCTGAACCATCAACATATGTTATGTTTGATCGTTGCTAGACGATGTCTTTGTTGAAAAATATTATTTTTGTAAGTATTACTTACTGTTTTCCCAAGAACAGGCAGTGCCATTTGTATGATATATATGAAATAATATAAGCCGAAGTTACAAGCCTTAAGTTATCCTAGACATTTTACTACCCTCAAGACATCTTATTTTTGAGACACTGTTTTCATTAAGTTCTCTTTTCAACAATAGTGTTTAACTTTAATGCTATTTATTTTTACTTCTGTCTACTCTGAAGGGATTCAGTTCTAGTTGGTACCTGGCATATAGTTATCTGACAGGTTTTTCTTTTTTATCTTTACAGAACAGGAGGTTTTTTTCTTTCAGGATTATCCTGAGAAAAAACAAACATATTTAACACCCAGAAAATTTCAAAAACTATACTGGGAAAAAAAACTATGTGGTATACAGAAATGTACATGTACTATTTAATTCTGTATGAAATGATTGCAACAAAATTATTAGCACACAGAAAGTATTATCTCTGTTTATTCATAAGTCAGAGTAGTGAACTAGATTGCAGAAAGTTTCAAGAGCCCTATTAAATGATAAGCTGAAAATGTTTTTGCTTAGGACATTTTTTTTATTTCTCTGTATGATATTTAAACAATATATTTCCTACATATTAAAAGAAAAGAGGCATATCAAAATGTATTGTTAGGAGAGAATATGTGTCAATTTATAATAACAATACACTTGGAGGAAAAAAGTGTTGTTTTTTAAATAACAGCATCTTCACAAACTTCTATGCATGTTTATTTTGTAAAAGCTCAGTATAATTTAAAATATGTGATGAGATGGTTGTTTAGTATGGCAAAATAAACCCTACTCAAGAATCAAGATGACACAGTGGCACTCTCAGATCCTCGATATCTGCTTTCTGTGTCCATCTCTTAAATTCCACTTGAGATTAATTTGGAGGTATAGGAAACAAAAGAAAGGATCACCAGTTTCATCGAGTACCATCGAATCCCCACTGTTACAAGGACTTCACCAGGAGTGAGGCAGCTACTAGGAGCTGCCCACCAACAAAGGAGCAATGTACTCAAAAGCAGGAAATGACTCTTGATTTCTAGTCATTCCAAATTGTCTTTGGCCACTTTGCTAGATTCTGGCAATTGGATCAGGAGGAATTATGTGGGGGGGGGGCGGGGTTGGGAAGGATTTTGCTTTCTTAAAACACATTGGTGCTACGTCCACTTTTTCACTTACTTAGAGCAAACATTTTGCCTTTCATTACAGAAGCCATAGAATGACCATGCAGAAAGAATGTGAAAAGCAAAAGTCAATATGCTCAAAGTGCCCAGTGCTCAGAACAAGTTAGGGTCTTGAATGGCTTCTTTGATTTTTCAATTAAAAAACAAACAAACAGAAGAACAAACTTCATCATGATCACCATGAAACTGAGGGACAATTACAATGGGATAACAAGAAAGCCAAAGCAATACTTGTTTGGATTGAAACACATCTCCAAAAAATGACACTTGGAAGTGTTGTCTTAATCTGCTCAGGCCGATGCAACACTGTATCATAGACTGGGTGGCTTATAAACAATGGAAATTTATTTCTTACTGTTCTGGAGCTTGAAGTCCCAGATCAAGGTGCCACCAGATTCAGTGTCTGGGAAAGCCCGCTTTCTGTTCATAAATGTCCTTTTTGCTGTGACCTCACATGGCAGAAGGGACAAGCATACTCCATAGGTCCTCTTTTACAAAATTACTAATTCCTTTAATAAGAGCCCCATCCTCATGACCTAATAACTTCCCAAAGTTCTAACATTCAAGTACTATCACATTGGGGATTAAATTTCATCATAAGAATTTTGGGAGGACACATTCAGTTTTAGCAAGTACTAACCCCTGAGTCCTTAGAATGTGACTTTATTTGCAGATAAGGACTTCACAGAGCTAATCAAGTCAAAATGAGGTTATAAAGTAGAGCCCTAAGCCACTGTGATGGCTGTCCTTATGTAAGGGGGGCAATTGGGACACAGACACACACAGGAATACTTGGAGGGCTCATGTGATGACTGTGCATTCGTTGCCACAAGCCATGTGGCCACTGAAACTGGGGGAGAGGCATGGAAAGTCTATCCTTGGTGCCGTCACAGACAGCATGGACCTGCTGGTGCCTTGAAGTTAGTCTTCTGGCCTTCAAAACTGTGGAACAAACAGCAAGTTTCTATTGTTCTAAACCACCAAGATTTTGGCACTTGGAAACTAATGCAATATTTAAGTATTAAAAGTGCAATAATTTTTATTTAATGACTAATGGATAAGGTAAGAAGTTTTTAAAACATCTTACTACTAAAAATCACTTAGTTGAGCATAGTATTCCAAATGTAATGAGGGTAATAAATATAATGAACTTTCTAAAATAGGGCTCGATTAATTCTGTCTTCTGAAAGTCTGTAATAGAAAATCAGCATTTGTTCATTAGATGCTCAGAGACTTAGGTGGCAATGTAATATCTTTGATTTTTAGTCCATTCAGTATACCCTTTAGAACAGTTTACTTTGATGTCTTTATAATGCAATCATCTAATCTATTCTCAATCTGTGCTTTCTTATTCATTCAGCTTAACAATATCATATGATTTATCTTTTGAATAAGGTGATGCTTTTCACAAACTCTATATGAGTCACAGATTGCTTTCTTCAGCAGAGAAAAAAGTGAGCTCATTTCCTGCCAAAGTAACTGCATCAAAAGGGAAAAATATATTAAAATGATGGAAGTTTTCCTTTTTTAAAGAAAAGGATGGGGCATGCAAGGCATTTTAGTTGTGAAGGTTCAAAAGGCAACGGTCTCCTGTTCATCTGTTCAAGGATGACAGGCTAACATTTAAACATTTAAATAACAGAGACATCCTATTCTGTACCCTCTAAGCTAGAATAAATTCTTAGGGGAGTTTTACAATCATGTGATTCTATATAAGCCAAAATTTTGTAGATAGATTATTTTGTTAAGTGAGTTTCTTGACAGTGAGAAATTCTATTACATCATATTAATATATTAAGCATATGAAACTGTTACACATGATTTCTAATATATTATTAAATTCTTGAAAATGAAAAGATAAACAATCAGATTAGATATTTTCCAAAATTGAGATAACCAATGCTACAATAATATTCACAGTAGCTTAGTTATTTTATTAATTGGCACTATGCTATTTCTAACTGTATTGAGGGGAAAAATGACTGAATCCTCAAAGGTTTTTACTTCCTTGTAAAATTTTTATGTCCAGTATAGTTTTTCTCAGGAGAATTACCCAAATTATGACATAGCATAAGTAGGATTTTGCAGGTAAAAAAGTTAGAAATGCTATGTGCAACATTTTCTATCGAAAATTCATAAAACATATGTACATGTCAAAACCAAGGAAATATTCTACAGTAAAAACTGTGTAATCTCATTAACCCTCAGTTTTCTGAACTTTACAAAGAAATGCTTATTTTCATGAAACACAAGTATCAAGCACTACTTCCTAAAGGATGAGAATGTTAAATATAAAAATCCAAAGAAGATAGCAGAGAGTAAATATTTTAGATTGCATAGTAAGCTATTCAATAGTCACAAATAATTTTACCAAAGACAATATGTAAATGAATGAGCCTAGTATGTTCCATTAAAACTTTACTTTTGGACAGAAATTTGAATTTCACACACTTTCCATACCAATAAATATTATTCAGACTTTTAGTGGCCATTAAAAAGGATTAAAAACACACATCCTTAGTTCACTGACAGTAAAAAAAGAGGTAACATAGCATTTTTACAATGTGGGTTACAGTTTGACAAAACTTGTTCTGGAATATTAATCTTATGGAATTAATACCTCATTTATTTGTGTCTTTTAAAAGGGCATGGAGCTTTCTTACATTTGGGCTTAGGATATTTGGGTCAAAAATTCATGTCCCTTTAGGAAGAACAAAGAAGAAAATAGATGAATTAAAATGTGGCATGATATGTAATGTTATATTCATATCTTTGTTTTTTAATACCAACGTTGAAATCAAAATTATATAGTGTAGTTTAATGAATTATATGTTTTTCTGACTATTTTTTGCTAGGTATATATTTGAACAAACTCTATTCTTTTACATTTTTAATATATGTTTAATCTCCTGACTTTATAAAAAATAATACATTGTACCATGGGAAAAAAAGAAAGAGAAACCTAATTTGTGTCTCTATAATCACTTTAAAATTATGTAAAAGAGCTACATATTCCATGTTAGAAAAATCACTGTGGAAAAAATGGTTTAATTAAAATATGAATTCTGTGTATTTTTCTAGGTCTTAACACTAATGCAACTTTATGTTTTCAGAGTAATCTAAATTGAAGAATTCTTTTGTAGTATGTTCACTTTTTTATTTCCTTTTATTAATGTATCATTGATATACACTCTAATGAAGATTTCACATGAAAAACAATGTGATTACTATATTCACCCATATTATCGAGTCCCACCCTATACCCCATTGAAGTCACTGTCTTTCATTGTAGTAAGATGCCAGAGTCATTATTTGTCTTCTCTGTGTTACATTGTATTCCCCATGATCCTCTCCAAACTATGTGTACTAAACATAATACCTCTCAATCCCCTTCTCCCTCCCTCCCTACTCGCCCTCCCCCACCCCTCACCTTTGGTCACCTTAGTCCCTTCTTGGAGTCTGTGAGTCTGCTGCTGTTTTGTTCCTTAAGTTCTGCTTCATTGTTATACTCCACAAATGAGAGAAGTCATTTGGCATTTGTCTTTCTCTGCCTGGCTTATTTAACTAAGCATTATTACCCTCTAGCTCCATCCATGTTGTTGCAAATGGTAGGATTTGTTTCTTTCTTATGGATAAATAGTATTGCACTGTGTATATATACCACCTTTCCTTTATTCATTCATCTACTAGTGGACATTAAGTTTGCTTCCATATCTTGGCTATTGTAAAGAGTGCTGCAATAAACAGAGGGTTGCATATGTATTTTTGAATATGAGAACTTGCTTTCCTGGGGTAAATTCCTAGGAGTGGAATTCCCTGGTCAAATGGTATTTCTATTTTTAGTTTTATGCAGAACCTTCATATTGCTTTCCACAATGGTTGAAATAATTTACATTCCCACCAACATTGTAGGAGGGTTCCCCTTTCTCCATATCCTTACCAGCATTTGTTGTTCCTAGTCTTTCAGATGTTGGCCATCCTAACTGTTGAGAGGTGATATCTCATTGTGGTTTTAATTTGCATTTCCCTGATTATTAGTGATGTGGAGCATCTTTTCAGGTGCCAGTTGGCAATCTGAGTTTCTTCTTTGGAGAAGTGTCTCTCTATATCCTCTGCCCAATTTTAATTGGGTTATTTGCTTTTCAGGTGTTGAGGCATGTGAGTTCTTTACATATTTTGGATGTTAATCCATTGTTGGATATGTCATTTACAAATATTTTCTCCCATACTCTAGGTTGCCTTTTTTGTTTATTGATGGTGTCATTTGCTGTACAGAAGCTTGGTAGTTTGATGTAGTTCCATGTGTTCATTTTTGCTTTTGTTTTCCTTGCTTGAGGAGATGTGTTCAGGAAGAAGTTTCTCATGTTCATATTCAGGAGATTTTTGCCTTCTAAGAGTTTTTTGCTTTCATGACTTACATTCAGGTCTTTGATCCATTTTGAGTTTACTTTTGTATATGGGGTTAGACAATAATCCAATTTCATTCTCTTGCATATAGCTGTCCAGTTTTGCCAACACGAGCTGCTGAAGAGACTGTCATTTCCTCATTGTATGTCCATGTATGCTTGGTTTTATATTGGGGCTCTCTAGTCTGTTCCATTGGTCTATGGTCTGTACTTGTGCCAGTAAAAAATTGTCTTTATTACTGTGGCATTTTAGTAGAGCCTGAAGTTGGGGAGTATAATCCCTAAAGCTTTATTCTTCAATCTCAGGATTACATTGTCTCTTCAGTGTCTTCTATGTTTCCACATGAATTTTAGAACTATTTGTTCTAGTTCATTGAAGAATGCTGTTGGGATTTTGATAGGAATTGCATTGAATCTGTAGATTGCTTTAGGCAGGATGACCATTTGACAATATTATTCTTCCTATCCATGAGCCCAGGATTTGTTTCCATTTATTGGTATCTTCTTTAATTTCTCTCATGAGTGTCATGTAGTTTTCAGAGTATAGGTCTTTCACTTCCTTGGTTAAGTTTATTCCTAGGTATTTTATTACTTTTGATGCAATTGTGAATGAACTTGTTTTCCTGATTTCTCTTTCTGTTAGTTCATCGTTAGTGTATAGGAATGCAACAGATTTCTGTGTATAAATTTTGTATCCTGCAACTTTGCTGAATTCAGATATTAGTTCTAGTAGTTTTGGAGTGGATTCTTTAGGGATTTTTATGTACAATATCATGTCATCTACAAACAGTGACAGTTTAACTTCTTCCCTAACAACCCGAATTCCTTTTATTTCTTTCTCTTGTCTGACTGCCTTGGCTAGGACCTCTGGAGCTATGTTGAATAAAAGTGGGGAGAGAGGGCATCCTTGTTTTATCTCTGATCTTAAAGGACAAGCTTTCAGCTTCTTACTGTTAAGTGTGATGTTCACTTTGGGTTTGTCATATATGGCCTTTATTATGTTGAGGTACTTGCACTCTATACCCATTTTGTTGAAAGTTTTTATCATGAATGGGTGTTGAATTATGTTGAATGCTTTTTCAACATCTATGTATAAAATCATATGGTATTTGTCCTTCTTTTTGTTAATGTGGTGGATGATGGTGAGGGATTTTTGAACATTGTACCACCCTTGCATCCCTGGAATAAATCCCACTTGATCATGATGGATGATGTTTTTTATGTATTTTTGAATTCACCTTGCTAATATTTTGTTGAGTATTTTTGCATCTATGTTCATCAGTAATATTGGTCCATAGTTTTCTTTTCTTGTGGTGTCTTTGCCTGGTTTTGTTATTAGAGTGATGCTGGCTCATAGAATGAGTTTGGAAGTATTCCTGTCTCTTCTACTTTTGGGGAAACTTTAAGTATGATTGGGTCTTCACTAAATGTTGGATAAAACTCAGCGCTGAAGCCATCTTGTCCAGATGTTTTGTTCTTTGGTAGTTTCTTGATTACCAATTCAATTTCATTCCTGGTAATTTGTCTATTCAGATTTTCTATTTCTTCTTGGGTCAGCCTTTGAAGCTGTGTTTTTCTAGAAAGTTGTCCATTTCTTCTAGGTATTCAGTCTGTTAGCACATAATTTTTCACAGTATTCTCTAATAATTCTTTGTATTTCTTTGGTTCTGTAGAGATTTTTCTTTTCTCATTTCTGACTTTCTTTATTTGTGATATTCTCTTTTTTTCTTGATAAGTCTGACTAGGGGTTTATCTATTTCATTTATTTTATAAAAGAAACAGCCCCTGCTTTCATTGATTCTATTGTTTTATTCTTCTTGATTTTATTTATTTCTGCTCTAATATTTATTATGTCCCTCCTTCTACTGACTTTGGGCCTCATTTGTTCTTTTTTTACTAGTTTCATTAGTTGTGAGTTTACACTGTTCATATGGGATTTTTCTTCTTTCCTGAAGTAATCTTATATTGCAATACACTTCCCTCTTAATACGGCCTTTGCTGCATCCCACAGATTTTGTGGAGTTGAATTATTGTTTTCATTTGTTTCCATATATTGTTTGATCTCTGTTTTTATTTGATCATTGATGCATTAATTATTTAAGAGCATGTTGTTAAGCCTTCATGTGATTGTTGGCTTTATCATTTTCTTTGCATAATATATTTCTATTTTCATACCTTTGTGGTCTGAGAAGCTGGTTGGTACAATTTCAATCTTTTTAAATTTATTGAGGTTCTTTTTGTGGCATAGAATATGATCTATTCTTGAAAATGTTCCATGTTCACTTGAGAAGAATGTGAATCCTGCTGCTTTTGGATGGAGTGTTCTGTAGGTGTCTGTTAAGTCCATCTGTTCTAATATGTTGTTCAGTGCCTCTGTCTCATTACTTATTTTCTGTATAGTTGATATGTCCGTTGGAGTGAGAGGTGTGTTGAAGTTTCCTAAAATGAATCCATTGCATTCTTTTTCCCCTTTAATTCTGTTATATTTGTTTCACATATGTTGGTGCTTCTGTGTTGGATGCATAGATATTTAAAATAGTTGTATCCTCTTGTTGGACTGACCCCTTTATTATTATGTAATGTCCTTCTTTGACTCTTGTTACTTTCTTTGCTTTGAAGCCTATTGTGTCCGATACAAGTACTGCAACTCCTGCTTTTTTTCTCCCTACTAGTTGCATGAAATACCTTTTTCCATCCCTTCACTTTTAGTGTGTTTATGACTTTGGTTTTGAATTGAGTCTCTTGTAGGCATCTTATAGATGGGTCTTTTTTTTAATCCATTCAGTGACTCTATGTCTTTTGATTGGTGCATTCAGACCACTTACATTTAGGGTGATTATTGATAGGTATGTATTTATTGCCATTGCAGCCTTTAGATTCATGGTTACCAAAGGTTCAAGGATAACTTCCTTACTATCTCACAGTCTAACTAAACTCACTTAGTATGCTATTACAAACACAATCTAAAGGTTCTTTTTTTTCCCTCCTTTTCCCTACTCATTTCTTTATATACTGTGTATCATATTCTTTAGTCTTTGTCTATCCCTTGACTTACTTTTGGTGTAGTTAATTTGATTTGCATCTGCTTAGTAATTAATTGTTCTAGTTTCTTTCTGTGGTTTTATTTCCTCTGGTGACAGCTATTTAACCTTGGGAGCACTTCCATCTATAACAGTCCCTCCAAATTATACTCTAGAGACAGTTTATGGGAGGTAAATTCTCTTAGCTTTTGCTTACCTGGAAATTGTTTAATCCCTCCTTCAAATTTAAATGATAATCTTGCCGAGTAGAGTACTCCTGTTTCAAGGCTCTTCTGCTTCATTGCATTAAATATATCATACCACTCTCTTCTGTCCTGTAAGGTTTTTGTTGACAGGTCTGATAAGTCTGTTGGATTTTCCTTTGTATGTGATCTTTTTTCTCTCTTTTAAAAGTATGCTTTTAATAGTATGTCCTTATCCTTGATCTTTGCCATTTTAACTATTATATGTCTTGGTGCTGTCTTCCTTGTGTCCCTTGTGTTGGGAGATCTGTGCATCTCCATGGCCTAAGAGACTGTCTTCTTTTCCAGACTGTGGATGTTTTCAGCAATTACCTCCTCAAAGACACTTTTTATCCTTTTTACTCTCTCTTCTTTTTCTGGTAACCCTGTAATGTGAATATTGTTCCGTTTGTATTGGTCACACTGTTCTCTCAATATTCTTCATTCCTAGAGATCCTTTTTTCTCTCTGTGCCTCAGCTTCTTTGTATTCCTCTTCTCTAATTTCTATTTTATTTACCATCTACTTCATCTAATCTACTTTTAAATCCCTCCATTGTATATTTCATTTCAGATGACATATTCTTTAATGATTAAATGTCACTATTGAATTCTTCCCTGACTTCTTGAATATTTTTCTGTCACTCCATAAGCATACTTAGGATTTTTATTTTGAAATCTCTTTCAGGAAGTTTGATGAGTTCAGTTTCACTTGGGCCTTTTTCTGATGTTTGTGGGATTTTGGTTTGAATCAGGTTCCTTTGACATTTCATAATGTTTGTGGCACCCGCTAGTGCCCAGAAGCTCTACTCTCTGGAGCTGCTCAGTCTCTGGAATGATGGCGGGGACTTCAGGCAAGCAGCCCTGGGGCCTTTCACGAGGAAAGAGCTGTTTCTGGCTTCCTGGCTGTAGTTCCTGTCTCCACTGCCAATGCCAGTGGGCTGTGCATACTGATAGAAGTTTCTGTGATTTGCATTTGTAGCTGCCATTGGTGGGGCCTCCCTCTGCCTGGCCTGGTGCAAGAGCAGAGGCAGCCATTTGTGATCTGGTGCTGGGTGGGAGGAAAGCACAGCAAGCTGTTTATTAAGGTGGGTGGCCTTAAAGCTGTGTAGCTAGCCAGGGGAATGGAGTGCCCGAAGGTCCTGAAAGTTCCCAACCCACTGGGCAGAGTGTGCCTGGACAATTTTGTCCATCTGTCCTTTCTTGTGAGCAGTAAACTCTGTGCAATCCTTGCCCCTTTATCACACCTCTTGCTGTTAGGATGCCTCAGATGGCCAGCCTTCATTTCATCCCAGAGTGGCCAGATGTGGATCCCTGTTTTCCACAAGCACTGGAACCTCAGTCTCTCCAAGTATTCCACCTGTCTTAGCTTTCCAACCCCACTAATATCCAGAGCATCATGTAATGTAGGTTCCTGCTCCCAGAGCAGATCTTCGGGGCTGGGTGTTCAGCAGTCCTAAGACTCCCTCCCTCCCCACTCTGTTTCTCTTCCTCCCGCCAGTGAGCTGAAGTGGGTGAAGGACTTGGGTCCTGCAGGATCACAGCTTTGGTACGTTACCCTATTCTGTGATGTCTGTTCTTTTCTCTAGGTGTATGCACTCTGGTACAGTCTTCTTTCCTACTACTCCTTCAGGGTTAATTGTATTAACGATATTTTCATATTATATGTGGTTTTGATAAGAGGATTCTTTTTTACCTATCATACTGCCATCTTTAATCCTGTAGCTTGTTCATTTTCATTTTTCGTAGTATTCCTTTCTTTTAAAATAGTATCTATCCCTGTTAATGAGCACTTATTTTGTTCTCATTTAGTACTGTGTTTTACAATATTTCTATGGACCTTTTGTAGATGGATTCTGGTGCAAACATTCTTCAAACATATATGACTACTAATGAGAACACAGAAAATGGACATATGTCCTCTATTGGAAATAATTGAGAAGTTCCCCATTGTTATATAAAGTTATACTCCCAAGATTAGTGAATGCAACTAATTCTCCCAAGTTTTAGAAAATAAATATTTTCAAAATTCACAATTTTAACAGTTAGGGAAGCCATTTCTCTCTGTCTCTGTCTCTCTCTCTTTTTCTCTCTCCATGTATATGTGCATATATATATACATATGTATATTCTAAATTTTGGACATAGCTCTATATATAGATCTTATAAATTTAAGTCATTTCAACAATATTGCAATGAAACATGCAGTCATTAACCCTTTATACATGAGTTATAAATGAAAATAAAATTTCATTTGTCTTACTTATTTCACTCCACATTATGTCTTGTTCCTTTTATTGGACAACAGTATTAGATTACAACTTTAAGGCAGTAGGCATACTTATTGCTACTGATTGTTATTTCTTTTAGCCCTCTTATCTGACAGAGCAAGGAGATATATATGTGCACACTAACCCATGTGTGTATATATATATTTACACATTCATATATACATATACACACACATTTATATACATATTTACAAGTTTATAATATATATTTAGCCATCTGAATCTATGTAAGTTAAATATAAGTTCTTACAAATGTCTCCAGCTCTAAGCCATTACCATATAAATAATTCTAGTTTCTTCCCCTTGCTTAGCTATATGAATTCCCAGTCAATAGTGAGAAAACTGATTTTTACCATCTGCCATCCATTTACTTAATTCCATCCTGAATGTATAGCAGTATCAGTACTGTTAACTCATGAGCCATGGAAAACAACTTTATCCACTAGTGTATGGTATTTGTGTGCATTTCCTCTTGACTTTAATCTTATTGACTGTATTTTCATAGTTTATTAGGTCTGCACATTTCTTCCTGACTCCTTCAGTGAGATTGTTTCAGGTGTTTTTAGAACAGTTAATTTCTTTCATAGATCCTCTAACCTTCTAAATGATTTTATTTTAATTTCATATATTAAAGGTCACCATTTGTTTTGAAAAGGTCTATTCATTTTTAGAAATGAATGTCATGTATCCATCATTACAGTATCATAAAGAATAGTTATACCAACTTAAAGTTCCTTAAGTTCTACTTTTTCATCTCTTCCTTCATCCCTTCCCCTGAATGTCTTGCCATCACTGCTTCTATAATTCTGATTTTATCTTTTCTTTTTCTTTTTTTACTAATTCTACAGTTTTGCCTTTCCAAAATAGCACATAATTGTAATCATACAGTGTGTATGTAGCCTTGCATACTGACTTATTTCATTGTAAGTATGCACTTAAAGTTCATGCATATTTTTATGTAGATTTATAGTTCTTTTTATCATTGAATGATATACTATTTTATGAAGATCACACACAATTTGTTTAACCATCTAGTCATTGGAGGACATCTTGGTTCCTTTCAGTCAGGAGCAATTATGAGAAAAGCTGCTGCATGTATTCATTTAAATTTTTTGTGTTTGCACAAATTTTCAACTCAGTTGGATAAATACCTAGGAGTATAATTGTTGGATTGTAAGATGATACTATATTTAGGTTTGTTAAGAAATTGCCATAATTGCCACTCTCTCTAAAGTGACTATACCATTTAGCATTCTTACCAGCAATGAATGAAAGTTCCTATTGCTTTGCATCCTCATTTGCATGGATTGTCCTTTTTTTTTTAATTTTAGCCATCCTAATAAGTATGTAGTGGTATTTCATTGTTTTAACTTGTAATTCCCTAATAAAAAAGGATATATATATATATATATATATTTGCTTTAGTTCATTCTGCTAAACACTTACTATGGTTTGTTTCAATGTATGCTTTTACCAAAATATATGAGTGTTATAGTTGCTCTTTATTTTCCTTAATGTTTTTATGGTGCGTCTTTTTCACTTTTAGCCGTTCTGACAGGTGTCTATTAATATTTTCCTGTGGTTTAATTTGCATTTTTGTGTTGACAAATAACTTTCAAGCAATTTTTTAATTGATTTATTTCGTGATTTTTCTTATTGATTTGTTAATGTTCTTTGTGTTTTCTGTATATTAGTACTTTGCATGTATGTGCACAGAAAATTTTCATTTCATGTCTTAAATTTTAAAGATTTCTGATTTATCAATCATTTTTTGTTAATGTTTCTTTTATGTTCTGTCCTAAGACCATGAAAATATTCTATTATGCTTTTCCTAAAAGCTTGATTGGTTTAGCTTCCACATTTAGGCCTTCTATATTAAATAATAGATGGCCCAGTACATTCTTGATAATGAATTATAAAACACTCTGTAATATTCCTAAGATATAGGTCTCTTCAGAGTCTATTTGTATCTCCAAAATTGTTGTAAATTTTGTATATTGCTATAGAAAAGTTATCCAAAAGCACAAAGCACTTTTAAACATCAGAATCCTCCAGAACTAGGTTTGGGATTAGAAAATGAATGTTTGTGAACATGCTGAATTAAAACTCTAAAGCATAACTGTTCCATAATATTGGGATGAAAATAACACATAGCTGTAATGTTCTGAGTTACTTACTTAAACGAAGAATGGCAGGGACACCAAATACAGCAAAATCATAGATTTTATATATATATATATATATATATATACAGAGAGAGAGAGAGAGAGAGAGAGAGAGAGAGATCTGTTTTGGCTTATAATCCCATGATAAATGCTTCTTACTCTCCCTAAATTGGTTTAAGTAAAAGGAAGCACTCAACAAACATTTCCTTAAGCACAATAGCTTATTCCAGATGCCTGTAACATTCATCACAAAACATAAAATAAAGGGCAGCCATTTAATGTATTTGTGTAGGTTCGAGAGAAGTAGAAGAAAAGTTTAAAGTAAGTATGGATACAAATCATTATGTTGAACACACTACTTGATTTTGTAGTAAGAGATAGAAAGCACAGTTATTTGGGGGGTAGTATTACAGGCTTAATTTTTAAGAAGATAGTAACAGATCTATGTGAATATGTTAAGGTGTCATTTTAAAATAAAATTAAGCTCAGAAGGTGAAAACAGTAGATATGTACATTAAGTAATCATCGGCTTAAACATAAAAAAATTAACTCTTTAAATTTTTTGAATCTCAGTTTAGCTCCTGTTAAGGTTCTTTCTAAGGTCTACTTATGAATCATCTAGTAAAGCTTCATAAACACCTTCATGGAATTTTTATCTTTCACTCTAATCTAGACTACAAGCTTTAAAAATTACAAAAAACTAGGTTCATCTTTCTCAAAATAATTTTGGTAATTTTATTGTGAATCATGATAATATTCTATTTTTAAATATTTCCTTTCAGAAAGTAGTATTCTTTTTTCAAAGGATTATATGTATACTGGCATATTCATTTGAGCCAAAAAGGAATTATATCAATTTGTGCTTAGCTTAGGTAATTATTTCATTTACTTAAGAATGATTATTTTTGAGTATGAAATATTCATCATCCAAGAAAAAGTTAAATCCCATGAAATTCAATTATCATTTGAGCTTCAGATATGCAGCAGCTTGTAAATTGGAGCTGTTTTCTATTTCGTGTGTGTGTGTGTGTGTGTGTGTGTGTGTGTGTGTGTGTGTGTATAACTGAATTTCATAGACAGCTAATACTAGTTTAGTACATGTATTTAATTCTTTTTCTTGTGTTCATAATGATAGCAAATTTATTTTCTCATACAGAAATGTCAGTTTCAAAATGTAAGTAGTAAATACAATAAGTGAGACATATAAAACTTCAATAGTGTTTTTGAAAATGTATGTGTGCTATAAAAATTAAAAAACAAGAAGATAGTCTCCGATTTGAGAGAGAGAATATCAATGCAGGAAATAAAGGAAAAAAGCTATTCAATGACATTTCTGCTGTGTATATGGTCTCCCAAGTGTCCTCAAATATATTTTATTGGCCAGAACAGTAATGATTTGATTGTCCTTGTTAGGAGCATATCATTAGGTTGGGACTATACTCTCCAAGATGTCTAATAGCATTCTTTTTATCTATATAGTTCCTTCAGGCATATATGTTCATTTTTTGACTCATAGAAGAAATTGAGGCAAATGTCCCACAGTTTTCATCTTTCATTACCACACAGTTTATACGTTCTTTGTATTCTATTTGGACAAAGTTTTTACATGAAAGAAGTCTTGGGGCAGAAAAAAACAATTGCTTTTGATAATATTCTTCAATTATCCACCCATTTTTTTCTTATTTTCTATTATTATTGTTTTTTTTATGAAGGTATCATTGATATGAAATCATATTAAGGTTTCACATGAACAACTTGGTTTTTACAACATTCATGCCATGTTTCAAGTCCCCATCCCCCACACTGTCCATCAGTGTAATAAGATGCTATAGAGTCACTACTTGTCTTCTCTGCACTATATTGCCTTCCCTGTGACCCCCCCATATTTTGTATGCTAATCATAATGCCCCTTAATCCCTTTCTCCCTCCCCACCCACCGTCCCAAACGTCTTTCCCTTTAGTAACCGCTAGTCCCTTCTTGGAGTCTGTGAGTCTGCTGCTGTTTTGTTCCATCAGTTTTGTTTTGTTTTTATACTCCACAAATGAGTGAAATCACTTGGTACATGTCTTTATTCCCCTGGCTTATTTCATGAAGCATAATACCCTCTAGTACCATCCATATTGTTGCAAATGGTAGGATTTGTTTTCTTCTTATGGATGAATAATATTCCATTGTGTATATGTACCACATCTTCTTTATCCATTCATCTACTGATGGACACTAAGGTTGCTTCCATATTTTGGCTATTGTAAATAATGCTGTGATAAACATAGGGGTGCATACATCTTTTTGAATCAGGGATCTTGTTTTCATCAGATAAATTTCAAGGAGTGGAATATACCTGGGTCAAATGGTATTTTTATTTTTAGTTTTTTTGAAGAACCTCCATATTGCTTTCCATAATGGTTGAACTAATTTACACTCCTACCAACAGTGTAGGTGGGTTCCCCTTTCTCTGCATCCTTGACAGCACTTACTGTTCCTTGTCTTTTGGATGTTGGCCATCCTAACTAGTGTAAGGCAATATCTCACTGTGGTTTTAATTTGCATTTCCCTGATTATTAGTGACATGGAGCATCTTTTCATGTGCTTGTTGGCCATCTGAATTTCTTCTTTGGAGAATTGTGTGTTCATACCTTCTGCCCATTTTTTAATTGGGTTATTTGCCTTTTGGGAGTTGAGGCATGTGAGCTCTTCATATATTTTGGGTGGTAACCCCTTATTGGATGTGTCATTTATGAATATATTCTCCCATATTGTAAGATGCCTTTTTGTTCTAATTATGATGTCCTTTGCCATACAGAAGCTTTTCAGTTTGATGTAGTCCCACTTGTTCATTTTTGCTTTTGTTTCCCTTGCCCAAGAAGATATGTTCATGAAAAAGTTGCTCATGTTTACATTCAAGAGATGTTTGCCTATTTTTTCTTCTAAGAGTTTTATGGTTTCACGACTTACATTCAGGTCTTTGATCCATTTTGAGTTTACTTTTATGTATGGGGTTAGAAAATAATTCAGTATCATTCTCTTACATGTAGCTGTCCAGTTTTGCCAACATCAGTTGTTGAAGAGGCTGTCATTTCCCCATTGTATATCCATGGCTCCTTTATCGTATATTAATTGGCCATATATGTGTGGGTTTATATTGGACTTTATTCTATTCCATTTATCTATGGGTCTCTTCTTATGCCAGTACCAAATTGTCTTGATTACTGTGGCTTTGTAGTAGAGCATGAAGTTGGGGAGCACAATCCCCCCAGCTTTATTCTTCCTCTCTTGTTTGCTTTAATTATTTGGGGTCTTTTGCTGTTCCATATGAATTTTAGAACTATTTGTTTTAGCTCGTTGAATAATGTGGTCGGTATTTTTATAGGATTGCACTGAATCTATAGATTGCTTTAGGCAGGATGGCTATTTTGACAATATTAATTCTTCCTATCCATGAGAAAGGGGTGTATTTCCATTTATTGGTATCTTCTTTAATTTCTCTCATGAGCGTCTTGTAATTTTCAGGGTATTGGTCTTTCACTTCCTTCATTAGGTTTATTCCTAGGTATTTTATTCTTTTAGAGGCAATTGTGAATAGATAGTTTTCCTGATTTCTCTTTCTGCTAGTTTAACATTAATATATAGGATGCAACAGATTTTGTGTATTAATTTTGTATCTTGCAGCTTTGTTGAATTCAGATATTAGTTCTAGTACATTTGGAGTGGATTCTTTAGATTTTTTATGTACAGTATCATATCATCTGTAAACAGTGACAGTTAAACTTCTTCCTTACTAATCAGGATGCCTTTTATTTTTTTGTGTTGTCTGATTGCTGTGGCTAGGACCTTTAGTACTATGTTAAATAAAAGTGGGTAAAGTGGGCATCCTTGTCTTGATACCAATCTTAGAGGAAAAGCTTTTAGCTTTTTGCTGTTCAGTTGAGAGTTTTATCATGAATGGATGTTGAATTTTGTCAAATGCTTTTCAGCATCTGTTGAGATGATCATGTGATTTTTGTCCTTCCTTTAGTTTAGGTGGTTAATGATGTTGATAGATTTTCCATTATTGTACCATCCTTGCATGCTGGAATAAATCTTATTTGATCATGATGGATGATTTTTTTACGTATTTTTGCATTCAGTTTACTAACATTTTGTTTAGGATTTTAACTTCTATGTTTATCAGCGATATTGTTCTGTAATTTTCTTTCTTTGTGGTGTCTTTGCCTAGTTTTGTTATTAGAGTGATGCTGGCTTCATAGTATAAATTGGAAGTATTCCCTGCTCTTCTACTTTTTGGGAAACTTTAAGGAGGATGGGTATTAGGTCAAATTCAGCGGTGAAGCCTTCTGATCCAGGTGTTTTGCTCTTAGGTAGTTTTTTGATTACCAGTGCAATTTCATTGCTGGTAATTGTTCTGTTCAGATTTTCTGTTTCACCCTGAGTCTGTCTTGGAAGGTTGTATTTTTCTACAAAGGTGTCCATCTCTTCTAGGTTATCCAATTTGTTAGCATACAATTTTTCATAGGATCCTCTTATAATTATTTGGATTTCTGTAGTATCCATAGTGATTTATTCTTTCTCATTTCTTATTCTCTTTATGTGTGAGACTCTTTTTTTCTTGATAAGTATGGCTAGAAGTTTATCTATTTTGTTTATTTTCTCAAAAAACTGGCTCCTGGTTTCATGGATTCTTTCCATTGTTTAATTTTTCTCAATGTTGTTTATTTTCCTCTGATCATATTATGTCCCTCCTTCTACTGACTTTGGGTGTTATTTGTTCTTTTTCTTGTTTCATTAATTGTGAGTTTAGACTGTTCCTTTGGGATTGTTCTTCTTTCTTGACGTAAGCCTGTATTGCTATATACTTTCTTCTTAGAACTGCCTATACTGCATCCTAGTGTTTTGGGGTGTGGAGTTGTTTCATTTGTTTTCATATATTGTTTGATCTCTGTTTTTATTTGGTTATTGATCCACTGATTAGGTGCATGTTGTTAAGCCTCCTTGTGTTTGTGGGGTTTTGTTTTGTTTTCTTTGTATAATTTATTTCTAATTTCATACCTTTGCTGCCTGAGAAGGTGGTTGGCACAATTTCAATCTTTTTGAACTTATTGAGGCTCTTTTTGTGGCTTAGGATCTATTTTTGAAAATGTTCCATGTGCACTTGACAAGAATATATATCCCGTTGCTTTTGGGTGGAGTGTTCTGTAGATGTCTGTTAGGTCTATGTGTTCTATTGTGATGTTCAGTACCTCTGTCTCCTTACTTATTTTCTGTTTGGTTGATCTGTCCTTTGAACGGAGTGGTGTTTTGAAGTCTCCTAAAATTAATGAATTGCATTCTATTTCCCTTTTTAATTATGTTAGTATTTGTTTCACACATTTAGGTGCTCCTGTGTTGGGTGCTTAGATATTTATAATGGTTATATCTGCTTGTTGGACTTAACCCTTTATCATTATGCAATGTCCTTCTTTGTCTCTTGTTACTTTCTTTGTTTTGGATCTATTTTGTCTGATACAAGTACTGAAACTCCTGCTTTTTCCTCACTATTGTTTGAATGAAATATCTTTTTCAACCCTTCACTTTTAGTCTGTATATTTCTTTGGGTTTGAATTGAGTCTCTTGTATACAGCATAGAGATGGGTCTTTACTTTTTATCCATTCTGTAAGTCTGTGTCTTTTGTTTGGTGTATTTAGACCATTTACATTTAGGGTGATTATTGTAGATATGTATTACTGCCATTGCAGGCTTTAGATTCATGGTTATCAAACGTTCAAGTGCAGCCTCTTTACTGTCTAACAATCTAACTGATCTCCCTTATTACACCATTTCAAACACAATGTAAAGGTTTATTTTCTCCCTTTTTTTTAACCTCCTTCTACACTTTTTATATAATAGGTGTCATATTCTGTACTCTTTGTATATCCCTTGACCGACTTTATGGGTAGTTTGTTTACTTTTCATTTGCTTGGTAGTTATTTGGTCTACTTCTTTTACTGTGGTTTTATTTTCTCTGGTGACAGCTATTGAGCCTTGGAAGCACGTCCATCTAGATCAGTCCCTTTAATATATAAGATACTCTGTAGAGATGATTTATAGGAGGTAAATTCCCTCAACTGTTGCTTATCAGAAAATTGTTTAACTCCTCCTTCAAATTTAAATGATAATCTTGCCACGTTGAGTATTCTTGGTTTGAGGCCCTTCTGTTTCATTGCATTAAATATATCATGCCACTCCCTTCTGGCCTATAAGGTTTCTGCTGAGAAGTCTAATGATAGCCTGATGGGCTTTCCACTGTACGTGATCTTCTTTCTCTCTCTGGCTGCTTTTAATATTCTGTCCTTGTCCTTGAAGTTTGCCATTTTAATTATGATATGTCTTGGTGTTGTCTTCCTTGGGTCCCTTGTGTTGGGAGATCTCTGCACTGTCTTACCCTGAGAGACTATGTCCTTCACCAGATTGGGGAAGTTTTCAGCAATTATTTCCTCAAAGACACTTTCTATCCTTCTTTCTCTCTTCTTCTTCTGGTTCCTCTATAATGCAAATATTATTCCATTTGGTTTGGTCACACGGTGCTCTTAATATTCTTTCATTCTTAGGGATCCTTTTTTCTCTCTTTGCTTCAGCTTCTTTGTATTCCTGTTCTCTAATTTCTATTTCATTTACTGTCTCCTCTACCTATTTAATCTTCTTTTAAATCCCTCTATTGTATGTTTCATTTCAGATACTGTATTTTTCAAAGTTTCTCTCTCTCAATACCCTTCCTTATATCTTGAATATTTTTCTGTAGCTCCATGAACATGTTTATTATTTTTATTATGACATCTTTATCAAGAAGATTGGTGATTTCAGTTTCACTTAGCACTCTTTCTGGTGTTTGAGGGATTCTAGTTTATGCGAAATTCTTTTGTGTTTTCATATTTGTAATGATTACTATGGAATAATAACTTTGTGTAGGTGGCAGAGACTCTACTCTCTGGAGCTGCCTGGCACCTGGAGCAACAGCGGGTGTTAAGGGCATGTAGGGCCAGTACCTGCAGGAAGGAAAGAGCTCTTTCTGCTCCCCAGCTGCAGTGCCAGTCTTCACCTCCTGGTTCAGTGGGTCAAACATATGAGGAGGAGCCCCTGTGTTATGCTCCTGTAGCTGCCATTGGTACGGCTTCCCTCAGGCTGGCCTGGTGCAGTGGCAGCAGCTGTAGTTTTGTGGACAGGTGCCTGCTTGGAGGAGGGGGCCGCAGGCTGCATATCCCAGTGGGGGGCTTCAGGGTTGTGTTGCCAGCCAGGGGGATGGGGCACCTGAAGCTCCTGAAAGTTCCCAACCTTATGGGTTTATGTGCCAGTACAGTTTTGTCCACCTGTTTCTCCTGAGCAGCAAGCTCTATGTAATCCTTACTCCTTCAGCACCCCTCTCACTGTTGGGAAGTCTTTCAAAGTGCCTGCCTTTTTTTCATCATGGAGCAGCCTGTTGAAATTCCTCCACAAGTGGCCAGAATCTCAGTTTGTCCTAGTATTCTGCCTGTCTTTGCTTTCTAATCCCTCTAATCTCCAGAGTATTATGTAATGTAGATTCAAACTCCTGGAGCAGATATACAGGGTGGATGTTTAGCAGCCCTGGGCTTCTACTCTCTCCCTGCTCCATTTCTCTTCCTCCCACCTGTGAGCTTTGGTAGGGGGAGGCTTGGATCCCACTGGATTGCAGCTTTGCTACTTTACCATTTTCTGTGAGGTCTTATCCATTCCCCAGATGTAGACCATCTGTAGCAGTCTTCAGGTCACTCTTTCAGGATGAGTTGTATTTGCTGTATTTTTGTATTATATGTGGTTTTGGAAGGAGCCTTTGGCCTCACTTCTCATGCCACCATCTTTTTCCAGATCCCTCTTATTTTCTATTATTTTTATATTTGCCCTTTCCTCTCAATTTCCTATACTGAAATGAACCAAGTTACTTTTCTTACCAATTTCCTACCTATCTTTCCTCTCTTTATTCTGTTTATTTTTAATTGCTTTAATAAAATTGGCAAGCCTTTGAATATGTTGAAAATTTACTCACATTTTCTTTTCTCTTTTGCCTGAATTTTAGTGATCTTTATGGAGCTTACATAAACCGGCACAGATCTTGGAAACATGAAAACATTAAAATTTTTTGTTTCTCATTTACCTTGAATTATAATGAATAATTTTTCTTAAAAGCAACAAAGGAAATAGAAGCAACACTTTACAATTTATTAATTGACCATATTTACTAGTGTGGTTGGTATAAAACTAGCTAAAGGTGTATCTCCTTGTCATTTGCTTACTGCCTAATGATCTCATAAAGTATTACATGTACAATGAATGTAACAACACTTTTCCTCTCACTCATTATTAACATCAGCCTCAGTCTATTAAATTAGAAAGAATGACCTCCTATTATAACCATTTCCTCCTCTTGCACATCTACAATTTCTCCTTAGAGTTCACCAACACCTGTTCTACAGAGACAGCAGGAAAGAATACATACGTGACCTCACCTCCCAACACAAACTACAGTTGTTTAGAAGAGAGATAGGCACCAGGTTCAACCTGGGTAAATCCCTCACAGAAGTATGAAGTCAATGATGGTTGATGAAAATGGATTTGAAAGCTGTAGGCTCCATACTGAAAAAAGTCATGTTGACTTAGGATCTAAAGCTATCAGTTCAGATAATACCAAGATAGGCAGGTATGTGCCAAGAAAGAAGCAATGTAGAGAGAAATAAAAGAAAGAAACTTGCAGGAAGAGCAGGAAAGGCAAGCAAATTTTCTTTTTCATGTTCCCTTTTCTGAGTTTTATATTTTGATGAGACCTATATGTAATTCCTTCCCTTATTTGGGGTGGAAATTTCTTAATCACTATACTATCCCTAGCAAGAGGGCTATTGGACAAAACAAAATTCTCTGATAATCATAATGCTTAATTAGGGCATTGAAATAAAAATTAATATAAATGATGCTTCTTCGAGTTTGTTTCCCAACTCTAGCCCTGAAATATGTCCTCCTCCTGAAAAAGTGGGCTCTTTGTTTTAATTGGTTATGAGATATTCAATAATTTATGTTACTTCCAGGAATTGTAAAAATGACTAAAACAGCCATGATGGAGGGTTACCAGTTAGGAAAAACCCCTTTGCCTTAAATCTTCTCCCCTTTTTCCTTTATGGCTGTGTATCCCTGTTACTCAGTAAATTTGGACTAGGTAACAAACCCCAACACTTGTCAAAACAGTTAGAAAACACTGTTCTGATGTTTACTGGGACTGTAAGCAAGTGGCATTGAAAACAGGAATGAACCTAAACCATAAGTTTTACTCAAAGTAAAGATTGGTGACTTAGTAAAATTGTAATGGCACATATTTAGATTTTCCTTATTCTATACAAACCTTGATAAATTCACTGATCATTTGCAATAATTTCCACATTTTTTATTTCATATATACCTTATGTTTTCTAGATAATAGCCCTAAAAACTACTAGGGTTTTACTTCTTTCCCAATCTTGATGCTACACAGAAATTAAGTAGATATTTTAATGGTAATGCTCAAGAATAGTTAAGAAGTTTAGTATTAAAAGAGACATCTCTTAGTAGAAATAAATATAAAATAGAATGACATTTTATGAAAAAGAAAATGTACACAACTTTGGTGGACAACACATACAATAATCCTTGCTTTTAATATACTATTAATTATGCTTAACAGGTGGTATGCTGCTGTTATTACAAGGGAAAATCCTAGATATTAATAGTAAAATTAATTGTATTTGCTTTATTTTGTATTATATGTGGAAAATTTTAATTACTAGGTAAAGTAATTAAAAGTAGTGCTTTTAATTACTTTAAACAAAAATAAAATCAAGAAATAATCTCAGTCAATTCTCATAAACTAAAAAAAAATAATGTGCAGAAGTTAAGGAATTTGAGAACTAGGTGGTTGTAAACAGGTCTATTTCTCATTCTAGGGTCAAAATTAAACACATCTTTCTTGTTTCCACCAAAAGGGCTGAACTGTTAGATTATTCTAATAGCTTTTAAGTAGACCACAAATTATTGTTCTTTATGGTACTCCATGCTGTCCTACAAATTGCTGTTACACTGAAGAGCAATCATGAATGTTTAGGACACTACAAAGGTGAAGAGTAATGGCATTTATTTTCCACTGTGGTGTATTGTCCTGTTGTCAGAATATGAACTGTCTTTCCCCATTGGACCCCTTCTTATGAGGCTTCTCTTTGAGGAAGAATTATTCCCTGCCCTGTTGATGTCAAGCCTGGGTATGTGACATGCTTTACACAATGCAAAGTAAAGAGAAGAAAAGTGTGCATTTCTGGCTTAAGAGTCAGTGTGTAGTTTGCCCTTTCTCATGTTGACATTTCTCATATTTAAGCAGCTCTTACAGCTTTAGTCCCAGATTGAAGATGACATGAAGCAGAGCTGATACCCAGGATGGCCATTCAGTGTAGACAAGAAATATTTTTTTTTATTGGTGCATTAAACTTTGAATTTAAGCTGCAATATAACCTAGAGTAAGTAGACTGATAGATAGCCCACTCCAAATAATTAGCTTTATTTTAGCAGTGATTGATTTATGAATCCACGTCCGATTCCATTCAACCCTGCTGGAAGCCTCCTAAGAAAGGTTTCTGTGCTCCAATTAGGCAGCTCTGAAGATAAAGGAAATGGCTTCTATTCTTCTGGTGTTCTTGATGTAATGCCTGGAACACTACAGCCACCTCACAGTAATCAGGGAGGAAAGCAAAACCCAAAGAATCAGAGAAAAGCAGAATAAGAGCTCTAATAGTCTGGGCCTGAGGTCAGCCTTATCTCTAGACATATCTGAAGTAAAATAATTAATCCCCTTCTTTTAAAGCCAAGTTGATTCTGGTTTGACATTTCTTTCTTAGAATGCAATATAAGGATTATATTTATTCTAACTCTGATATAGAAATTTTTATGAATGTGCAATAGAATACATTTTTAAAGTGTCACTTTAGGTCTATTGTAATATACTGTATTTTAAAATAACCAAAAAAATATATTTCCACAAAATACCATGTTAGCTCTGTTTTTATGGTTGAGGGTCTCTTGTTTCAATTGTGTTTGGGTGCATAAAATCTAATAACTATGAAAAAGCTGCTTTCAGAGAAGCTTACCAGTATTACAAGAAAATTTATTTCTGAAAATAGTATTTAAAGTCACTGTTTTTTTTACTTTCTTTCTTTTTGTTCTTTTTTGAGATAAACACTTTCATGGTATTTCTATTTCATAATCAGAGCTTTAAGGATTTTGTTGGTGGAACTCTGCAAGGATTTTCAATTTTGCAGCAGCTTATAAGTGATTGGCAAAGAACTGTGCAGAGCCCTACAACTTTGAGAACATACAGCACTGTACTTGGCAGAGATAAGATGCTGTACTTTAAAAAAAATTCCTGAGTTAAAAATGCAAATTAGTGTAATAGTGTTCTGACTTCAAATTAATTTAATGAGTTACAGAATATTCATAAAACAGATAAAGCACAGTTTTAAAAAAACACAGAATTCATATAAATCACGGCTTTTTATATTCCACCTAATTTGTTTTATATTTGTATAACACATGGTTGTTGGTGGAGTTTGTTTGTATTTTCTGTAAACACACACATTCCCTATGGGGGGAGTGAAATATGGGTAATTTGAGATTCCTTGAAGAGTGTAGAGAAATAAGATACAGTGCTTGGAATTCTTAAAACGTTTTGAACAGGGTGCCTGGCATTTTCTCTCGCACTGGGCCCTCAAAATTTTGCAACTAGTTCTGCCTGGCTTTGATAATGCAGTAATGAATAAATAGAGTCAAAGTTAATAGTTTAAGGGCTAAAGGACAAGAAGGGATTAGTGCATTCAATAATGTCCATAAGATAAGAAGGAAGTTCAATGTTTGTATTATAATCTATGAAGCGAACTTTTAAGAAAACATATATTCTGGGTTCTTAGATGCTATTCTGATCAAGAGGAGTGATACATTTATAAAATGTATCCTGATATTTTTCCCTGCTATATACCTTTACAGTAAAAGTTCATTTTTTGATATAGGTATACTCTCAAGTAAGACTTTTTTAGTAAGCATTTTATTAACACAACAATTATTTGTTATATGAATTTTGTGTTAATTTAGTTCAGTTGCTGTAATAACCATAATAAAACACCACAGACTGAATGATTTAAACAACAGAAATTTATTTTCACACAGGTTTGGAGGCTAGGAGTCCAAGGTTAAGGTGCTGGCAGGTTTGATTTCCCCTGAGTCTTCTTGCCTTGACTTACATATGGCTGCTTTTCACTGTTTTCACACACTCTTTCCTCTGTGTGTGATAGTGCCTGGTCTCTCGCTATATGTCCAAATTTCCTCTTATTATTATTAGCACAAGTCAGATTGAATTACGGTTCACCCTAAATAGTGTAGAATGACCCAAATCACATCACTTTAACTTAATCACCTCCCTAAAGGCCTTATCTCCAAATATGGTCAACATTCTAAGACTCTGGGGTTAGGGCTTCAGCACATTCAGCTCATAACAGCTCCTAGGTGGCAAACTTTTTTTTTTATGCCCTAGAAATGGAAAGAAAATAATAGTAGAAATAAACCCATAAAATGATGCTATGAAAAGTTGTAAATGTTCTGTGAGGTGAAGCATACAGTGGAGGGAAAAATTCTTTTTCTTTGTGGATGTAAACAAGACAATTCCCAAAAATGGAGGAACAACAACAAAAAATAATGAAAGAAATGCACCCATGTACTAGAATTTACAGGGGAAAATGCAGAGTGTTAGATATTTGAGTTTTATTTGATTACCAGTAGATTCTCTCTGATTAAAAATGTACTGCAGAAATAGAAATATGACATGAAAGCAGGTAAAGAATAAAATATAGGTTAGAGTCATAATTCATTCAAAATTTAATCTGAAATAGGGAATTACATGCTGCAGAAAAAAGAACAAGGCTGTGTGGTCAGTCATCCTAAACCCAAAAACTTTAATTCTTAGGTTGAAAAAACTGTGGTCCATGTTAAGGTTTGGCTGCCCTCAGGTTAAGTGAACGTGCTTGTGGGACCTCCTGGAAGAACCCTTAAAAGAGGGCAGCACTCTTCACCTCTGCTTCCGACCTTTACCTATAAGGCAGATATGTAGTCCAGCAGTTATCTTGGACCATGAAGATAAAAGCCATATTTTAGGGAGTGTAGCTTGGAGAAATGGTAGTAGCCTGAGTTCTGTAGAGTTTGTGGAGCCCAGCCAGTACAGCACACTTGGCTTGTCTATCTCCGGACTCCTTTTAGGTGGAACAGACATAACTTTTTATCTGCATTGAGGTTCTTGTTATTTTGCATTTTCTACCACTTCAATAGTGTTGAATTGTTTTGGGGTCCACAGTGTTGTTACAAGTGTATATTACCAATTAAAAATGGCTACTACACTACAAGTTCTCTTAGCTTCCTTCTAAATAAGAAGGGCCACCAAATTCTGACTTTTTAAAAGCAGGATACCAGCATGATAGTAAGTCAGTTAGAGAAAAAAATAACGTTTGTGATTGTCAAAAATACAGCCAAGTGGGAAAAGAAGAGATGAAGAGATATTTAGAGTATCTGGGAGTCTAAGATATAAGAATATACAGTCACATATTTCAGATGATTACTCTGGAGGTGAGCCATCACCACCAGATGATGTGGGAATGAGTAAGAAAGAGGCTGAGTGGCCCAAGGAGAGGAAACAATCAGAGGACACCAGCAAAACTCCCAAGTCCTCAGGCCGCAGGGCCAGGGACTGAGTTGGGAACAACAGCAGTAAGACCAGGAACATCCATTTGAAATTCAAATTCTGTAACTGGTATTTGGTAAATTAGAAGATTTTTCATATTTAAAGAATGGTAAATAATTTTCTATTACTCAAATAAACAGGTATTTGAAATATTGATAGTCATGATTTTCTATCTGGATAATAGTTCCTTTTTGGTGATCCAATATTCTAAATGCTGCCTAATCATCTTTATTAACCCCTGGCTTACTTAATATATGACAAAAATAACACTCCACATTTGATCAGAAAGTCAAGATGAAATTTGGTTTTGCATACATTTACTTAGATGCCTGTGTAATTTACTGCTAATGTATAACCCTTATTGTCGCCCTGGAAATTGAAGTATTGCACGAGCACCTCACACAATCTGTGACAGGATCAAGAGAGACAGTGAAATGGTTTTGTCGTCTGTAAAGCACTAAACTATCTCTATTAAGATATCTCCATTACTATTATCTTTCTGAAATGCTGTTTCCTCACATCCACTGCCTAGTTTAGTTGGTCAGGTGTTGGTGATCATCGAATGACTTAATGCCTGTTTAAGTGACATGGGATGTATGAGGTATTCTGCAAATGTTAGGAATATTTTAAAGATATGTCGACTATGACTTACTATAGTAAAATATATATGAATTTCCTTTTTTTAAAATACATTTTACTCACAAAGCCTGAAAAAGGAGACTGTCAGTTAATTTATTCAGTGGTGATGATTTGTAGGATTCGGCATAAAATACAAATACTAACAAAATAATACTACTAATCTTTAGTTAAAATGAGAGATTTCATCAAGCAAGGAAAATAAAAAGGATTTTTCCATTATTCTTCTAAGTAAACTACTGATTAATTTCTCTGTATTTACTGATAGGAGAAATCTTCAAGGAATTATTTGCAAAGCAAACATAAATGTTACCCTCTGATTGTACCTAACAGGAAAAAGGGGCATTTTTCCAAAAGGGTTCCATACCCAAGAATCCTACAGAAAAATGAAATGGAAAAAATCAAGAGATAATAGTAAGAGTAATCTCTGCCTCTCTTTATTTTATGCATGCATGTTCATAGACAGAGTGTATACACACACAGACACTGAGTGTAAAAACAGTAAAAAGACAAAATTATGCAATAGAGCAGTTACTTCCAGAGAAAGTCTATGGGATGAATTTTAATTTTATTAGACTTCATATTTACTTCAATGAACAAATAACTATATACAGCATTTTTACAACAATAATTTTTTGTACTTATTAAGTAATTAAATAGTAATTTAGGGGCAAACAAGTAAGTGTAATGTTTTGATTTTTATAAAAATAATTTATTTTTTGCAATGATTTTAAGTAAAAAGACAACATATAATTACACTTTATGACTGAAAAAAAAAATCACCTGAAATATTAGACATGGGATACACATTAGCACTTCTGAAGTCCAGTAACCCAATTTATATATGAGAAAATTATGCACAAACCCAGGAAAGATTTGACATAGGTGAGACAAAACTATTTCAATTTCAATAACACCATTTACATTTACAGATCATGGACTGATTGTTTTGTTGTTCATATTAGAGTTTATTTTCCTTGTACTCTGCCAGACTAATAAGAATTCTAATTTAGACAATATAAGGAGAGTAAGAGTTACATTACAAAATGAGAAGCATTTTTTGCATATTTTCCACATTACTATGTTCTAATAAATTCTGGGTAAGCCAGATGGTTTTGTTAGAGTAGGTGAATAGCCAGACATGAGCAAGGAAGGGGAGAGGAATGTTGGCCAGTGTTTATGTTTATCTAGATGCTTGTTTATATTCTACACATTTCACATAAGTGGTTTTCATGCCATATGGGGAACGAGACTATAGACAACTGGCTGGTCCAACATGGAGGAGAAGGTGACCCAAACTTCACCCCAAAATACAGTACACACTCATTAGCATAGTGAAAGTCCATCATTAACATAGTAAAAATCACACTTTCCCATGCTATGACAGTTCTAATGAAAACCAAATATAAACAAAACTCTCCCCATCCCAGGAGAATGGAGCAAGCCCAAACTATGAAAAAAGTCCACTCATTCACTTTGAAACCTAATGCCACTTAGTGAATATTCATCTCCTTTTGCATGAAAAAGGCTCCCTATTGTTTCCTCTGCTCCAGTCTCTCCGGGTGACTCCCTCCAGGTCTGCCAGGGCCTCACTCCCAGTCATGTACTTTTGCCTTTCTCTATACTCTTATTTTCCCAATAAACTCTTAATGACTAACTGCTTTTCACATCTGTTCTTGAATTCTTTCTATCAGTGAGAACAAGGACACAACTCCTGCAACAGTTTTATATCTCGAAGCTTATACTATACTTTAAAGTATTTGCTTATCAGTCTTACAATGATGTAAGCCACATCACGTATCTTAAATTTCCTACCTAAACTGGAACAGAAACCCAACAAAAATCATAGAAGATAATCCTCCTTTAAAACAAAGTTGAGCACTGGATTATCAAAACACCTGATAAAATATGAAAATCTTTAAAATCAGGACTACGTATTAAACAGTGAACGTGGTCATATAAATATAGATGCTTTTATGCATTTTTCCTTTTAAAAATTAACAAAAATTATTAATTAAATAATTGATCACACTCCTCAGCTCTGGTAGTTTGTTGGGTAATATTTTCTTTCTGGAGCGTAGATATTTGAGATAGAATTTAGTGATTTTTCACTCAGTATCATAATATATTCATTCAAATGATTCATTCATGCATATGTTTCATGAATATTTATGGGTTACATAGCATGTTCCTGACACTATGCCAGGTTCTAGGTCATGAATAAAACACACTTATCCCTTAATAATATTTGTATTATACATCATTATAATATTAAGCCTTTAATAATAAACATATAATAAAAATAATTATATATATTCTAAATTCATATGTATCCAAATAATTTTAACTTTAGAGTTAAAATCTCTTTTGAGCTTGAATTAGTGTTTGTATTTTAGAATCAGTAGAATACTTTATTTGTAATAATCATATTTTTAAAAATACTGTTTTGAAAAATATGTATTGATATGTTCTCTGAGTACATTACCCCACACAATACAAATGACAATTTTAACTTTGTCTGCCCAGCATCTTGTGTAATATTGTAACTTCAGTATGTTTTTTTCTTTCTTGTTTTTGAAGAAATGAATGGCCTGCATTCAAGACATACTTTTGACCCTAACGCTGAAGAAATTATTTACAATTAAACCAGGGAACTCAGGTCAATTCAAATCTTTATGCCCATGGCTACGTATTCAAGAAAAAATAAATAAAGCCTATCTAGGAAGTAAATTCGTTGTTTCAATGTTCCAAGTGAAAGTAGCTTTGTTCTTACATTTCATGATCCTTGCAGAGTTCTCTTCTTAAATAACACAACAGGAGGTCCCATTATATGGACTTACGCCCCTCTGGGCAATGCCCTATGCATTGGATAATTGCTCATAAAATAAAGATCTACAATATGAATACAACATAAATCTTTTGTGTAATATTTTACAAATTATAGTTTTGTACTTTATTATCATTGAGCACCCTCCAGATATTTTTCAAAACATTTACCTCCCCTTGTATTTTCAGGGATCTAAAGTATATAAAGGCTCCTCTGTTGGATGTCCACTATACAGTTCTCATTTTAAAATATTTTTCCATTCCTTGTTTTGATTTATTTCAAGTCACCTATGTATCAATGACAAAGCAGTTGGCTACTGACCTTTAAAAAATCCCAGAGCTTTAAGAGAAAACCATAGGGATCCTGTCCAAAAATACTGCTCATTATGTAATAAGACTGCAGCAGTTTTCTTTAGCAAATAATTTGTAAGGAAGACTATAAGCATCGTCAAAAACATTATATAACTGGAATACATGCTATTTTGTTAAGATACTTTTTATATGATCCTTACTTTTGTCTTCTGCTTTTCTGGTACTGTATTTAGTTATTTATATGTAATTTAAAGGATAAAAAGAAAGGCATATTATGTATTGATAACCTACATTAAAATAATACCAAAATAGATTACATATTAAACTTGTAAAAATATTTTGTTTAGAAAGCAAAAAGAGGAAACTGACTAAGAATGATAAAGTGAAGATCTCTCAGGGAGTCAATCCACTCTTCCAAGAAATAATGTAAATAATGTCAAAACAACTAAAATGAAACATTTCAGAAATTTGTGAATTAACTAAAAAATACAAACAATAATGAAGCACTGATACATGCTACAACATGGATGAACCTCAAAAATATTATGCAAAGAAAAGCCCCCACAAAACCACATACACGATGGTT
Source organism: Smutsia gigantea (assembly GCA_032199065.1). Classification (NCBI taxonomy): domain Eukaryota; kingdom Metazoa; phylum Chordata; class Mammalia; order Pholidota; family Manidae; genus Smutsia; species Smutsia gigantea. Next base: position 61,172 of record JAVSCE010011487.1, read on the forward strand.
CCATTTGGAAGTTCCAGTATGGGCAACTCTATTGAAACAGAAAGTAGTTTATTGGTTGCCTGGAGCCAGGGGTTGAGAGAATGAGAATGTGAATTGTCTTTTAATGTGTACAGTATTTTATCTTGGAATGAGGAAAATGTTTTAAAGTTAGATTATGGTGGTGGTTTCATATCTCTGTGAATATTATTTAAGAAAATTATACTATGGACTCTAAATAGTTGTGTTATATAATATGTAGATTATACCTCAATAAAACTGTTCAAAGGAAAAAAAGAAAAATATCCCTACACTAGCAGGACTTTCAGAACTTTATCACATGTTGTCAGAAATGGTATGCATATTCCAACTCTGAGGTGTTGAATGAAGTATCTGCTAGTATGTAACTCTAATTTCCATAGTAACCATATACCTTCATTTGATATTATCTTTTGGTAGATGAATATATTGACACCTCTCACCTTAGCAGCCCTAATTCCAACACATTGCTAAATTTTTGTTTTTGTTTCAGTCTGGATCTGAGCCTTCCAGTTCTTACCCACGTTGCATTATAGTACTCTTATTTGCATAGTTAGTCCCCCTAAATCTATTTTCCACTGCTTGTAAGTTGGGATTTTACTGAAACACTGCTTATAAAAATAGTATTTTCAGCAGACCCTGTATATAAAGATTTATTAAACATAAGGAATAAAATAGAATTATGAATTTATGGAGTCTTAAGGAGCAATCTTTCATATTCAAGACTCAGACCGTTTTATACCATATTTTATATAAAACCATTGGGATATATTATATAACTCATTTTGAAAAGAACACACACACACACAAAAGCAGGATTTCCAATATGGTGAAACAGAAACCCCTTTCCTGAATATCAACATTCTTAGATATTATAAAACACACATTGAAAACTATGAAGAAATAATTTTTTCAGTAAATGTTATAATACACAATCAATTCAGGAGTTCTAAATTTCTTAAAATCGAAGAGGAAGTCTATGTATTCATCATTTGAATTTAATATGAATACTATATTTAATTTAAATTTATTTGTATGAAATTGTACATATACATTCTTTTAGTTATGTATAAAATGTTAAAGGTAAGACAAGATGTAAGCACAGCAAATTTCTCCTTCCCTTTACCTTTTATTTACTCATTCCTACTACTTGATGATAATTACTAGCAATTATTTCAGCTTTTTATTCTACTATTCCCTTTTATAACCCCACAGTGCATGCTATATGCTCATCTGCTCTTCTTTTATCCTAAACTGTAGTTATTTGTGTTAATCTCTCACCATTTTTCTCACACTTTTGTCCTTTCACACACACAGTTCTGTCCATATATCTTGTGCATTTCTTTCTTATAGAACTGTTTGTTTACACTGCAGTAATTATGTGTACGTGTGTGTGTGTGTGTATGTGTGCGTGTGTTGCTTACTTCTTTATATGCTCTTCACCTATTGATTCAAAAGTTTCAAGCTGAGCTGGAAAATTTCTCTCAATACATTCAAACATCCAGTAGCCCACATTTCTTTCTTATCTTTCTGTCAATTCTCATTATTTTCTCTAGAACTGCCAGCATAGTTAGCATTTGTCCTGCCTTTCCAAAAAGTTCAGAAAATATTTCTGTAAAATATTTTGCCCCAGAATGTCAAGCAGCCTTCCACCTAGGAATTCAGGGACCTAGTTTCCTTCCATCTTTGGTGCCCCCATCTTAATTACATGGACTGAAAAGTGATTTCTAAATGAAAACAGAGAATGGAAAATCATTCACAGGACAATTTTCTTAAATGAGAAAGTGTGCTGTATCATTTTTACCAACATTCTTTTTGACACAACCCAGTCATATGGTCTAGTCAAACGGCAAAAGGGTAGGAAAACAGTTTAGTTGTAGGTCAGGAAAAGGTAGGAAGACATAGATGCAAGCAGGGCACTAGCCTTCTTTGTCACTCTGATTTTCAGTGATAAAAAGAACAACACCAGCATTCCAGGAGATTTAGCAAGAAATTTAGAAGACAGTTGGGAGAAAATCTTGGTCCCAATGTTATAATATAAACATGGAAAAAATAAAGTAATATCTATAGAATTTTACATTTAAGAGACTATGACACAAAAATTTCATAATACATTGAGACTAAACTGGAAACCAACACACATATTCAAATACACAGACTTCAAACTCTCTGACTTACATTTTTGGCAAAAATCCATTTGAAGATGCATGCTAATTAAAGATGAAGTAAAATAAAGAAATCACAAAATGGGAGACTAGAAAAAAATACTGACAATGGGTATTATTTTCAGTTAAATATGGAATTAAATTAATAAAGTGTACATAGTTATTAATTACGGAACTTGCTCCATTAATTAAATATAATGATATAATATTACTTAAAAAACTCATCTCAGATAAAAATTTATACAAAAATATGAACAAATACACTGCGGGCTGTAAAGTAAGAAAGAAGGTTATGATGGTGTACCATTTTTTTCATTCGCACATGATCAGTAGGTTGAATTTTCTACTTTTGTTGTGAAAAACTTAGGTTTATATGCATTATTTCATGTTAAAAATGTGAGCACTTACAGAATTCATGCAAACTATATAGTTAGTGAATCAGGCATGTTATAAAAACAAAAAAGCAACATACATCTAAGACAGAATATAGAAATCTACTAAAATATAAATATACTTAATATGGAAATAGAAAGTTACTGTTATTAAAAGAGTAAATAATATGATTCAGATCATGTGTCTCAAAGCCAGTTTAACCAGTTGAATATATTTAGCTGTTTGACAGAAAAATAAACTCATAGTATTAAAGACACACACACACAAATTGAGCTAAGAGCTATGTCCAGAACAAAGTACTTCAAAATGCTGAAGTTGAACACTGGCCAATGGTTAACCTTGAAATGCAAAACCAAAGGGAACAAATCAAGTCTTAAGTCATGAAATAAATTAAAATTAATTAAAAGAGAAGTATGTTTAGTAGGACAAATGTGGCTATATAGTGATACAAAGTACATACCACTGTGAATGTAACTATTTTCTTCTGGTTACATGATAAATATATGCTATGCATCAAATAGTTATATAAACAGTATCAAAGTTTAAAAAGAAGGAAAATTAAGATAAATAAAAAGTTAATAACACCTACTGATTTTAATTTGCTTCTTTCAATTTATGACAGATTCATTTATATAAAACAGTAAGGCCATAAAACACCCACTTGTTTACTCTTTATATAATTTTGTTAACTCCCATACTGTGTTTCGTCCTGTGCTATACCAGGGTGATGTAGTAAACAATTTTTTTTCATAGAATATAATATCTAACAGGGGAGATGAACATTAATGATATAAATGACAAGATGATATAAGAGCCATAGATGAATGGAGCCCTGTTAAATGAGAATAGATAACAAAGAATATGATTCAGGAGGCACAGAGTGTCTCATTTGTGCTTTGTTTACATTGGAGAAATAAGTCGTAACTAAAAGGAAACAATGAAGAATCGTTGTAATCAGAAAAAAAGAACTGCAGGTATAATCTCCGTGGCTGGAACACACAAATATATTTAAGGACAAATATATGCGAGCAGCTGATGGGAGGATGGGATCAAGGGAGGCGTCAGATGAGGCTTGCAAGATCGGCAAGAAACATGTGGGGCCTCATAGTTTCTGTTTGATTAGTTTCGTCTGTAACCTAAAAGCAATGAAGAACTTGAAGAAGAATGAAAGATGCTCAGTGTTGCATCGTGAAGATCACTGAGTGACAGTTAGTTTGGAGGGGGTCATAATATATGCAGAGACTCAGACAGGAGTCCATCATAGCAGGCCAGTAAGTGATGATATTTGACTTCACAAGGAAGATTAAGAGAAATAGAGACAATTAGAGGTGCTTTTAGGGCAATTGGTACTGGACTAGAATTGGAAGGTGAAAGAGAGATGTGTGGCTGAGGATTGGAACCTATTTTTTTTTTTCATTCCCAGAGATTTACATCAAACACTGCAGATCTGTACTTAGAAGCCACCATCTACCTGTGAAATAGGGAGAGTGAAAGGCTTTGCTGAGTGCAGGGAAAATGCAGGAAGTGTACTCAATTAGATTTGGGGCACATTTAGTTTGAGATGCATAGAAAGTGAAACAAGGGAAATAAATGCCTAAAATAATGTAGTAAAGAGTAAAAACAGATAGACAACTAAGTGTAATAGAAAAGAAAATTAAAAAGTGGAAATAATTTTATCTAAAGAATTCAGATATAATAAATACCACTTCAAAGCAGTAAACAAGGATGGCATATTTTAATAACAAAACTCCTATAATTAGTTAATAATTTAATATATTCGGAGAAGTATTGAGGCACTCATATTAACATTACTTCATTATCATTTTAAATGCAATAAAAAAATAAACTTTTCAGAAATTATTTGGGAAAGAAATGCCTGCAAAATATGAAGTTCTCTTTAGATGGGAAAGGTCATTGGCAGCAGGGCACTGGAAATAGAAAGCAGAAGCAAGATTTAGTGCAGAAAGCAATTTTAAATAAATTTACAGACATACTGTAAACTGCAATAAAATGTATAAAACAATTATAAATCAAGTTAGAGAGATACTGTAAACAAACTGCAAATTTAGAGATCGAATGTAAAGATCCAATTAATGTATTAATGATGTCATTTTTTTCCAAGAACAATTACAAAAAAATTAAAATTTAATTTAAAAATAAAACTAAAAATATACATATCCACAAAAAATCACTTGGAAAATAGTGATTTGAATAGTTATCTTACAGTTCTCTTCTGAAAAATCATATCAACAACCTAGCAATGCAGATTGCACATTACATGGAAGGTAGAAAATAGAAAATACTTTTCTAGGCCACATGAAAATTTTTATGGAACTGTTATGACTTCTCCTTCCAAACACACATTTCCAGGCAATTTGATTGTAATTTCAATGAAATAAATAAATAAACGTTAGTGCCTATGTAACTTGACACTCATGTATACAATAGAATATGTAAAGAGTTTTCTAAGTAAACACTGCTTTTGCTTGAAAAGTTAATTCAGTATTCATGTAGCTGAAAATAACATAAGCATTTAACACCTCTAACTTTAGTTCTGAGGGTGTGATACAGGAAAGAACACTGAAAAAGATTATTGAAGACTGACAAAAAATGTTGGATATTTGGAGATCTGGCTCCTTCCCTCATTACCCTTTTGTAACCTTGGAAAAGCACTTAGCATCATCACTTCCAGCCCTAATGATGGAAGCTGAAAGTTCAAATACTTTTTTTCTAAAGTTAACAGCTGTTGCAAAACTCAATAATTTTCTGAAGTTTCTTAGGACCCACTGAGATCTAAACACCTGTTTCATAAACTCCAGTTTGGGGTTCTTTCTAATAAGCCTTTCTACTTCCAGAAGTTTTTAGAATTCTACTTTTACCTTAGACATTCTTTTATTTCTGTTGTGTATACTTAGCTTGCAATAATTGAAAATACTGCGAAATCAATAATGGTCTTCAGGTAGATCATGCTTATGAAGGTTTTCAGTTCATCAATATCCTGACATGATTCAGTTTTGGCAGCCATTGCATAAATGCACAAACATTGGGTAAGCAAGGACGATGACCAAGAAAGCATCCATTGAGAGAAACACTGAGAGGCATAAATGGTCTCAGGTGTGAAGGTTTCCCTTTGCCCAGTGCATTCTAAGGGAGCACACAGAAGTCTAGCAGAGCCAAGCTGTTCAGGGTTTGGAAGAAGGATTCTTAGGACTTGGGATGAGTTGTATAAGCTGCAGGAAAAGTGGAGCGCTGACCCAGCACCTCTCCTAAGGTGATCTGGAAACCAGAGACGCTGAATTCTTTGTGGAGTAACACTGGCTTGTGCTCTATGATATGGCTCAGGACTGTGACTGGAAGTGGCATTACTGCATCAGACATGACTAATTTCCATGGAATTTTCAGAAGAACTCCTTTGTGGGTAGTCCCAGATGCAGCTTTTAAATATGAGTATTATGTACACATGTATGGCTGTACTTTGTGTGCAAGCATAGATGTACATGTGTAGAGGTTTGTGTTGGAACAGGCAGGGGTAACTGGAGAAATAAATCTTATCATCTTGACATTCACTGAAGAAAAGATAGTCTTCTCTGAGGTCTTCAACTGAGGTCTTTTTAGAGGTAATTCTTAACTCCAAACAATTCTTAACTCCACTGAGGACACTGAAGTTACCCCATCATTGTTTTTAGAGGTCTGCAGGTTGTGTCCACACTTTTTCGAATTTAACACTTTCAACCACCTACCTCTCATTAATTTAATTTAAGCCACACTGGCTTTCCTTTTCTCCTTTTTTTTCTGCTTTCCCGAATTTGCCCTTTAAAGTCCCCAAACTTCAAGAACTCTTTTGTATGATCATGTGGTTTTTACTTGTCACTTAATGCTCACCTCATATGTCACCCTCACAGAGAGTCCCTGCCATCTACATAATCTCTCATGTTCCTTATTGTGCTTTTGCTTTCTGAAATGATCTTCAATATTTATAGATTTTCTCTCTCCACCAACATATTAACTGCATGAGGAAAGGGATATTATTTTGTTCATTATCTTATCCCAGTGATCTGGAAGAGTGCTGGAGACTTAGTAGGTGTTCAATATAGTATTTATTGTCTGAACAAATGAGATAGTGTTTTATAGAGCACAGTGAGGGGACGGAACTTCACAGGGAGGTGGGGTGGGCTCACCTGAATGCTCACAGTGCAGCTTTATCTTCAGGAGATTGTACAACATGAAGGTGACAGCTGTCACCCAGTGTTTGTATCCACAGTAGGTAAACTTGACCAGATAGTACACAAAAGGAGAGGAGGCTAGTTCAGAGCTTTGGGGTAACTGGAGATGGACTCCCTTAGGGAGAAGGAAAGTGAGAGATGACAAGGAAGAGCAGAAGCAGGAGATGCAGTAGGAGGAGGAAGTGAAGATATCAAAATGCCTTCATAGCCAAAGAAGTAAAAAGCATTCTAAACAACTAATTTAACAACTGTTCTCAAACCATAGGGGTCTTTCATTTATTATTTTCTACGTTCACTAAATAACATAAGAACATATTATTTTTTACAATTATTATGATTTTTTTTTCTACTTCTGGTAATCTTTAAACCAATATAAAAAAACAAAACAATTTAAACAAAAATATTCAAGTAATTGAACAAAGCCAAATTATTTCTTATTTGCAGTCACACAGAATGGAAGTAATTAATTGCTGGGTAAAAATGATAAAGTTACATAATGATTTTTTAATCACCAGTTGCATCTACAAGTTCTTAAATGTGGCCCAGCACACTCATTTTGGTAGCATCTTACAAAGATTGTTTCTATATCTATAGCTATTTATTGATCCTTGGTCAATTTACACTCGCTTATGTTAGCCAAAAAAAAACACTAAAAAGCATAACTCTATGTAATGGAGGTCAGAGAAATACTAAATACTTAACATAATGATTAATTATTATTTTAATACAAATTATAAGGTATTATATTACCTTTTAAACAGGCTGTTCTCAGATTCATTTTCATTTATTTACAGAATGCCAATGAATAATTAATTGAGTAAATTGACTTAGGTTATGTACTATCTGATTTTCATCTGTTTACTGTCTACTGATTTTCTTTGCTTACTGTTTAATTTTAAGGGTAATTTACAACACTTAATTATAATTGGTAAATAATGGATATGTCTTATAACTTTTTTCCATTTTCCTTCTTATATTTAGTCTAAAATATTATTTTCCTATGACACTAAAGTAATCATTAAGGATTTGGCCCCTATGATATAATATCAATATTATTTTCATCTATAAGTTCTTATTTTATATGCCCTTTAATTAGTTATTTCTCTACTATAACGTAGATGTAGTGGAAAAAAGATTATTACATAATAAAAAGTCCTAATTGGACTAGGAGAAGAAATGGAAATTTGCAGTGTTTGGAAGAAGGGCACTTTTTTTATACTATTTTATTTAGCAGCTCCTCTCCTTTCACTGGATACCAACATGTTCTTAAAACTGACTCATCAGCAAGATCCAGGGTAAAGAGTGTCCAGATTAGAGAGAGCCATCCCTGCAAACAGGTGCAACTGAAGCTGGCCCCAGAGGATGATGAATATGTTGAAAATATATTGTTTGGCTTAAAATATAAATTTTGAGCATTTCAGGTAGAGAATGACAATTCTTTCATTTTGTAATAGCTCAGTAACACCACACTATCAAAATGGGTGGAGATACAAGAGAAGAGAAAGTAAGGCTGAGAGCCAAGATGATGAGAGAAAAACAGTTGGGACAGAAGTTGAATATCATCATTCCTCATGGCAGCAATTCAACACTTGGCTAAGTCTTTTAAAAATGCCATTCCCTGTCATCCCTAAATAACCTGTTGCTTTCTATGAAGATATGAAATAAAGACCAGCTGGCATCAGGTGCTTTATAGCAGAAACCATGCTAGTCTCTGCAGCATTGAATATCTGGCATGTACTATATATTCAAATATATTTATGGAATAAATGCATAAAGACTCGAATAAATAGTTAAGTAAGGACGAAGAAATACAGCAAGTATTGGAAAGAAAAATAATTTTTCTTCATCTCAACTAATTCAGATTCCAGTGACACAAATGGGCCAATCTAAGCAATAGAACAAAATATGCATGCACATGAGTTACATTTAATGATCTCTTTAGCATAAATAAGATCACATACTTCAAAAATAAGAAAATTCCTAAAAGCATTACTGGTCTTGAGTCAAAGTATCTGGTTCATGTCCTGGTTCTGTCAGTTAACTCAGTGTTCATTTTTTGGTAATAATTCATCATTCTGAGACTCAGATTCTTCATCTCTAAAATGGGAATATACGTATGAACTTCTTAAGGGGGTTATTACAAGGAATAAGTATGATAATATGGGCACAAAAATTAAATATGAAACATATGTATGTGTTTATCAGTTTAAGCATGACACATTTACGTTGTTACCTTTTTATATCCATGTTTAAGAAAGACTTGACTGATGATACTTGGCTTTTAAAGATTCTATATTTATAGATACTTCTATGTGTACTTCACTTAAGTTGTAAATGCCCTTGGAAAAACAGTGATGATTTGGTTAAGTGGATTATTCTCTCTTCTCGATTTCTGCATTTGTGTCAAAATAGTGCAATCCCTTAAGTGTCTGATGTGAGGCATCAGGAATAACATTTAAAAATAAGAATATGGCTTACAGATCATAATGCTATAAAACTAAACTACAGTCATAAAAATGGAGAATTACCTTTATAAATCCTATGCTTAAATTGATCTATTTTAAATAATACTTTCAATAAGTATTATCAAAATAAACTTTAATAGAATGAAAACATGAAAGAATAAAACTACACACCAATTAAAGCATTTTCCATTTTAGAATGAGCAAGACGTCACTTTCAAATAAAAATATGAATTCAATTTTCTGAAAACTTTAATTTAATTTTATGAAATAGCACTACTACTCAGATTTGAACATTCATCTTCCTTAGAAGTTACCTGCTTCACAAACCAAGTGTCCAGTCACCCTAGGTCTGCAATCACAAGGCCCCCTTTCTACCCACTAGACATTAAGTGTTTGATCTGTTTCCTTGTATATCTTAAGTGTCTATTTGAGATTCATGTTCAGTACTTAATCTAATAAATTAGGCTCTTTGCAATGTGTATTTATTGTAGTTGTAATCTCTATTAGAATCAAGATCTTTGATTTTGTAGTGTAAACTAGAAACTTAATAGTTGTGTAGGTGATGGTTTTGGGCACATTAAATTTTGTTCTTATTCAAACCTCACTTGATAAAAGCAATTCATAATCATCTTTTATTCCCTATTGAGGCATTAAACTATAGTGGTTATTTAAAAGGGAACTGAGGTTGGATTGCCTGAGTTTGGACCCACACTCAGTGTCTCTATGCCTTAGTTTCCTTAGTAAAATGGGAATGATAACAGAACCAACTTAGAAAATTGTTGTGAAGATTAAATGTATTAATATTACAAAGCACACCTACAGACCCATCATTAGTGATAAATTAAAAAATTATTATTATTGTTGTTATTAAAATGAACTATATGAGGTACTAGAAATTTAGAAACAATAATTACAATAGTGAAAATGACAACAATATTATTACTCCTACAGTAGTCCCCTTGTATAATGAGCATCTTTCTGACTGATTTACATAGTCAAAATTAAGGAATATTACTAGCCTATAAGGTAAATACTATTAATTTTCCTATTTACAGATGAGGAATTTGAGATCTGAAGGTACTAAGCAATTTCCCCCAAGTTACCCAATTAATAAATACTAAGGTCAGAAGTGGAATTCAATCACTGGAATCCAGACACTATGCCTTTACCTTCTTCTACTTCTTTGTCCTATCATCTGTCCTTCAGCTATTTCACAGTCCAGAATAAAGAATGAGAAGCTATAATAAGAGATTAGAATAAAGTAAAAAGACACAGTTTATATTCCAGGCAGTAGTCCTCAAAGGCACATGAAGGAAAATTAGCTGTGAGCTGGGTCTTACAGAATACTAAGCATTCCCGCCCTGAATAAAGAGGGTATTTTTGTGCCAAGAATGGGAGAGAACCTGAGGAAAGCATATGCAAGTACATACAAGATTCCAGAGTAAAGGCCAAAAGCCATGTGAGCTGAGAGCAAACAAGGCAAGGAAAGCCATTCAGTGCTCTGGCATAAAGGTGTTCGTGATCCACACAAAAATACACATTTACATATAATAGTACTTGGGTGAAATCTCATGATCCTAGCATAAGAAATGAAACTATGCATTCTTGTTTTCCTTTTCTTTATTTAGCACCCATGACATATTCTCTACTATTATTAACTGGCAACACAATGGATGGGATAGGATGGCCTAGGGCTGAGATAAGAGTAAGAAGACAATGCAGCTATTCAAATAAGTAACTGAGGCAACTGCACTGGAAGTGTAAGGAAATGAACAGATTCTAGAGCAATTTAGGCTACAAAAGTAACTAAAGTTTTGATACCAATTCTCTGCGTGGAGTGTGAAATTGGGAGGAGTCTTGGGTGACTGAGGTTTCTACTGTGAATGTTTGAGTGGAAACATCAAATACATATCAGGAAACACAGTTTGAAGCCTAGGGAAGATAAAGTAAGAAAAACAACTGGAGAGTTTGGAATAAACTATGTATTATGTATATATCCATAAATTACATAGAGTAATTCTAATAATAGGGCTCACTAAAAAAATATAATATTGTCATCCTTTACCTAGCATGAACTGCTAAATTATCCCTACTACATGACTTTTTTTACTTAAAAAAATAATTTTAGTTTAGTAACAGATGACAGTGTTCAACTTTATCTGAGCCTGATGTTTCTGGAAGCACTGGTGGTCTACCCTCCTGTGTTCTGAGAAAGAGCTAATCACAAAGCACCATCCTGGCCTCCCATATTCTTCTAATTAACTGCCTCCACCCTTCAAATAAGGATCATTCTCGCATACTCCCAGAAGACCCACTGATGACTCCCTTGTTTATCTGCTCAATAAGCTCCTGTCTCCCTCTCTCTTTGAAATACTTAATATTGAGAGTGACTCCTATTGAAATAGCCTGAATAAAATATCTGCTTAATTGTCTGGATGCATTTCATCTTTCACAGAAAACAAACAGTAGTGATAAATTCCTGATGAGAGTGGTGGAACTGGATTCACCTCTTAGTTAAGCCATGTATCAACCATGCAATTCTAAAAGTTACTTTCTTTATTTCTAAACGTTCTTCCTTGAATATGGAGCTTTTATATGTCTCATGTTTTAATGTTTTATTTATTTCGAGATTTTAAATCAAATCATCTAGACAGCATGCCTTCCTTAATCTCTTCTGAAATGAAGATCCTATTTATGTACAAGTTTCAAGGCAGTTTCCGCAGAACAGTAAGACAGAAATATATCACATGCCCATTCCATCAATCCTGAAAGTTCAGAATCTGATGATGATCCTTGCTTCCTCTTTTCTTTCATCACTCATTTTCAGTCACCATATCAGGTTGATTCTTCCATTTCCTTCAGACCTATAGGACAACTTTAGTACAGTGTTCATATGTTTGGTTTATCAAAATAGCCTGCTGTTCCTACTTGGAGAAAACGAAAACAAAAACAAAAAAACTCACCCGTATCTATCTTACCATTCTTCCCAAAGATTATTTTTTTTTTAAATGACAATAAGAACTTTTCACTTTTCTGCTACATATATTTATGTCCATTAACATTCAGGAAAAAGTTGACCATCCTTAACACAACATCAAGTCTCTTCCTGATCTGTCCAATGCTAACATTTTTAACTTCATTTTTCACTTTTTCTGTGTCCATCTTGCCTACCATTGCAACATCTAATCAATCACTTCTATACTACAGTCATAAGCCACTTATGGTCTCCAAATGAACTCTTACAACTCTATGATTTTACAAGAAAGAAAAACAATCCTTCTCTCCAATATTCAACTGGCTACTCTTAATGTCCTGAAAATTTTCTGTGAATAAATTACTCCTCTCCATTTTACAAACTGTATGTTTATCTTTTCTCTTTCTCCCAACAGACTTAATATGCAAAGAATAGAGCATTTGCTTTTATACTTAAATACCTAAGGCCTCAGTGCTTATCACAGAGTAGGTGTACTTTGTATGAAGAAATATATCATGATCTAAAGTAACAGATCAAACAGAATAAAACCTGTTCTATCTTATTAATCAGCAAGTTATCAAGTTAAATTTTTATCAAAATAAGATGTTGAGAAAATCATCAAAATCCTTTACTAAACATTTGAATATCACTCAGCATGTAAAAAAACTTTCAAATATTTGCAGTTTTTAGCCTCCATAGAGGATCTGCATAACTTTTGACATAACTTATATAAACACTGTTACATTTTCTCTGTTTGCTCTATTTCACATAAAAGCAGAAGAAATGGATTCTGCCAAGTTTGAAGGCAATATCTGAGGCTGTTCAACTTTATAAATTGAATCCCTTATTTAAAATACAATTTTTGAATACTGTAACTCTGGGGGGAAAATCCCAGAGCAAAATATCTTTGAAACCAAAATCAGTCAAAGGGAGAAATAAAGTGGTGAAAACCCATTTACTTTTTACAAGCAGTCTCCTTCTGCTCTCCCATACCTCTTGTGACCCAGGTGCAGAAGAAGAGATCCCACCAACCTCTACAGTCCAGATAAGTCCTGGCTCCCCATTGTAATTACCTACTGATAGGGAGATGGACTACTTCTCTTCACCCCTTGGAAACACCTACTGATACGGAGATGCACTAAAGCCAGGCAGGAGATTCTGGAAATACTGTAATTTTACCCACAAATGTAAGAGTAGAAACACACATTTATCTCATCATGGTTTATGATTGTCCTGAGAAGGAGGGTAGCTTTCATCCAACCCATGTGCAGTGACTGCTCTATGAGGCAGCATATCAGAGTTTTTTTTTTTATTGAAGTATAGTTGATATATAACCTTGTATTGGTTTCAAGCATAAAACACAGTGGTACAACAGTTACATGTGCTAGGCAGGAAAAAAGATATGAGAGAGGTAGTGTAACTCCAGGGGGAAAATCCTGGGGCAAAATAACTTTGAAAACAAAATCAGTCAAAGGAAGAAATAAAGTTTAAGAAACCCATTTATTTCTTACAAGCAGTTGTCCTGTCTCTCTCTTGACCAGACTGCAGTACAAGAGAGCTCTACCCAACCTCTCTGGTCCAGATAAACCCTTGCTCCCCAGTGTAATTACCTATTGATATGGAGATGCATTAAAGCCAGGCAAGAGACTCTGGAAATATTGCAATTTTACCCACACATGGAGAGAGAATAAGGCCAGTAAAGCCCACTAAAAGGGACTCAAAATGTTAACCAGTTAAAACTAGAAAGCCAGAAAAGACTTACAGAGTTAATGAGTTAATCAGTTAAAGCTCAAAAGGCCAGGAGCAACTTAGCCTGGAATGTTTGAATATTCCCCAGATAAAGAAAAGTATCTGAGCACAGCCCATGTCTTCATTGTATCAAGATTTACTTTAGCCTGCTAAAAAGGTCAACTATAAACAGCATAATAAAGACAGGAAAAATTCCATCTTAAAGCTAAAATTACATTTTAAAACCCAAGAAGTTAAGAAGTATGATTCTTTACATACTCTTTAGCAAACAGACAATAATTCATCCCATCTTGGAGGCAGGGCAGGCATTTTGATTGATATGCTCCCAGACCAGGAAGCTAATATCCTGTGAGGGAATCAGCTGTAAATTTCTTGTGTTAAGGTAATTTTGCAGAATTACCTGGAGGACTGATAAGAAAAAACTTAATGAATCATCAAAGATAAACGTCTTGGGACCACTTAAGTCCACACCCCTAGCCCTTTGTCACATTCCTGAAAAAATCCTTAAAAGGGGGAACCCCCAACCTTTCATTGCGCACCTCCCTCTGAGGTCACCCCCACTTCTTAAGTGCATAGGTTTTGTCTCAATCTTTCAGCTCACCTCTCTCTGGTCTCCTGAACTTTCTAAGTGCATAGGTTTAAACTTTCTCCTTTCAACCTTTCAGGGCACCTCTCTTCCCTGAGTTCACCTGCACTTTTTCTCTCTTTAAGTAAGTAACTTCAAATAAAACTTTTACTCTGCTTCACTACTGTGTCTCTGCCCTTCAATTCTTTCTTGTGGCTGGGACAAGAACCAAGGGAAATAAACAATGCCCCCCAACACCCATATAATTAAATCTTGATCAAAACTAGCACAGTTACTATCTGTCAACATAGGAAGATGTTCCAGAATCACTGACTATACTCTCCACGTTGTACTACTGTCCCCATGACCACCTTACATTATGATTAAGATATGGTGCCCCTTTAACCTCTTACCTTCCCCACTCATTCACCCCAAACTCTTCCCAATAATAATCACCAGTCATTTCTCAGTGTCTATGTATCTTCTGTTATTTTATTCATTTTGTTTTGTTTTGTTTTCACAGTCGACAAATAAGTGAAATCAGAGGTTCAAAGTCCTACAGAGTTTTGATTCAAAACCCAATACTTCCATTTACTGATGTAAGTCCTGGGAGAGGAAATGCTGAGGCAAAATGCCTCTAAAACTGAAATCAGTCAAAGGGAGAAATAAAGTTTAAAATCCGTTTATTGCTTACAAACTGCAGTCTGGGGCGATCTCTGTCCTGCTCCAGCAGAAACAAACAAAGAACTCCCCCAACCTCTCAGGTTCAGGTAAACCCTCGGTTACCCAGGTAATTACCCACTGATATGGAGATGAAGCTATCCACCCCTGAGGAATGTCTATTGATATGCAGATACACTAAAGCTGGGCTAGATATTCTGGAAATATTACAATTTTACCCAGAACTGCTTAAGTATCTACTTGTCTTCTTTTTGCCTCTTATTCCTCATTAAATAAAAAAAGATACCTATACTAAGATTATAGGCATATTGGGTTAAATATAGTAACACAGCCACAGTACAGAACAAATACCTGCCATGTAGTTTCCTATTGTCTTTGGTTTGGGTTGTTCTGGGGATGAGTATCCAGTGATGAATGAATACTTAAAAAAATTCCATCCTTCATGTACTGTATATCCAAATTAAGAATAGATAGTAATAACACATTGGCACTGTGGGTAAAATTGCAATATTTCCAGAATCTCTCCCCTGGCCTTAGTTCATCTCCATATCAATAGGTGTTTCCAAAGGGTGGAGAGAAGTAGTCCACCTCCATATCAATAGGTAATTACAAGGGCTTATCTGGACTGGAGCGGTTGGGTGGAGCTCTCTTCTTCCACAGCCTGGCTGAGAGACATAGGATGACAACTTGTAAGAAAATAAATGGGTTTCTCCCACTTTATTCTTTCCTTTGACTAATTTTAGTTTCAAAGGTATTTTGCCCTGGGATTTCCCCCCAGAGTTACAGGCACATACTAATGCAATATTTCAATGTTGAAAAATATTAAAAGGAGAACAAAGTTCTATGGAAGTTTGTATTGGGATGAAGGACAATTAGCTGAATTCCAAGAATGTTTCCCTAAGGAAAATATGACTGACCTGAGTATTTTGTAAAGAGAAGAAAACACATTCAGACAGAGGTGGACACCATGAACAAAGCTGCTGTGGGGTGAGGGAGAAGGGCGAGGTGCTTAATGAGGATTAGTGTATCTGGAAAGGAGAGAGCACAGGAAGAATAAAGAATTGGATGAATTTAGAGAAATAGGAGCCAAAAAATGCCATTTTCAGCAGGGAAGTGTGCCAAGATTAGATTTGATTTATTTGAATGAGTAATCTGACTTCACTGTGGAAAATGGATTAGGAAAGTGGCCAGAGGGAATATTGATAACCATGTTAGGAGGTTATTGCAATAGTCCAAAAAGAAACAGTGGTAACTTGGGGATTAGGTCACAGGTACTAAATATGGAAAGAGATGAATGATTGAAAAGATATTTAGGAGGTAAAAGTTATTTGCTAATGAATTGTATTTAGAGGACAAAAAAGAAAGGAGAAATTCTAAGTGATGCCAGAGAAAAAATTTTTAAAACCTGATAAGAGAGGAAACTCTAGGTGTGGCATCCTTTTTAAAGTATAAATTTAAGTGCTGGTATAATTTAACACATATTTTAAACAAGAGAATTAAAATGTTTTCTTGTATAACCTCAGAGACACTGGGATGCAGATTTTCACAGAGAATATATATTTGATTCCCTTAGTCATGAAGTTAAGAAGCTTGAAAATCAATTACCTGAAAATGAAAGGAAAGAGATGCTTTTGATAATCAGAAGGAACCACGAAAAAAAGTCATTAATTATATTATAAATGACTTTTAAATATGGATGAAAGCATGTGAATGTAAATATTTGACATTTTTTAATAGTAACTATATCCATTATCATCTTGTTTCTAATCCACAATAATGGTTTATTCTTTCCTATTCATTTTAACGCAGAGTAATTTTCATTTAAATGCTATAATGGTTTGAGAAGTGATTATAAAGAACTAAAGATCTTGCAACCCACTGAAATAGCCTACAGTTATCAACTGGAAAAAATTCAACCCAAATTTATGTCTCATATTAAATACAAATGTAGAGTCAATGATGTTTACAATAAAATAATGAAGATGTAACATTGGGTAATATAATTGTCAGGGTGTTTTCACATAAATTATTTTACTTATGCCTTACAGCAGTATTGTAAGTAGGTATTTTTAAAAAATAATTTTTGAGATAAGGTAAAAGGACCAAAAATAATTAAAACATATCCCAAATGAAAGTAATAATAAGCGCATATTGTCTCTTGGATCTAAGCCTTCTGGTTTAGGTCATTATTTTTTTCTTGCTGTGTAACTAGATCTTGATATATCAACAGGAAATCATATGCTGTCTGTAAAAAAAACATTTTAGGGTCATGATAGATGGTTTACAAGGCTAGGAAATGCATAACCCTACTGGACCCTTAGAAATCACTAATCAATCATTATATTCTCTCCTGCTGAACTTGAAAGGAGCTGTGTCCTCACAATCTTCCTCATTGCAATTTTCTTGGCAATAACTATCATTGTAGCAGTTGATGAGGGTGGAGTCTGTCTTCTAAGCAATAAAGATTTGAAAAAATTCTAAGTAATGTGTAACTATCACCCTTTGCTTTAATGAGTCTTAGAAGTTAAATAAAATATATTCTAATCTGAATGCTTAGGGACAGTTTAATGTGAATTTAAATAATTCTTTTCAGAATTTCCCATTTTCTTTAATAGAAAGAAGAACCAAACTGATAAAAATCACAGATCTTATCTGAGATTACACAGCACTGTAGCAGCAAAGGTGGGATTTTCACTGACTTATGGTGAGTCCATAATTTGCTTCTCACTCTGGTGACAGGACAGCAAGGGCACAACTACTGTAAACTGCAGTATGTGCAGATTGTTCTTCACCCCTAGCAGGATTACCACATGTCAGTGGTGCATAGACACTGAACTTGGCAACATTCACCATAGTTATTCTCAAATAATGCAGAACTGAGGCTAAAGGTAACATATTCAAAGCAGAGAGGAAGACTTGCAATTTTCTCCTTGCTTACATTCTATTTGGCATAATGGGCAGGTTGATTTTTATTGCAAATATTAAAGAGAATGTAAGATAAAATGAAATCTTAAACATTTAATTCCAAGTTTTTCTTCAACAGTGCTCTTTTACTCAGCACTCCATCAGTAGATTTTAGAGTACTGAATAGTACTTTAGCAGGTTAAGTAGAAATATTTATAAATAGAAATAAGTTAAAGAGAAATATTTATTTTTTAATTCTCAGTTTCTAACAATACTGTTTTCAGAGACTGAGTTTCAAGAATCAATATTAATTCTAAATATCTTTAAACAATGTATAAAACTAGATTACTATTTCATAGAAATATTCAATTCCAGTGCCTCATTTTCATGTTTTATGCAACACAAATATACAGGTTTTTTTGTGTTCCAATTACAAAAAAAGAAAAATAAGAGTGCTTGACAACAGAGTAACTGGAGATCAAAAATTATTTTATAATGCTAGCATGCAAATCAGTCTTGTGTTTTTTTTTTTTTTAATAAACAGACCCTGTCTCAGAACTCTGAAACGAACTTTGTTTGGCTTCTTTTTTTTTCCCAAATGAATTTTAATTGCTAATGAAGGGAAATTTGGGAGTTGCCACATTACACTTCCTTTTCTATCTTTAAAGTTATCTTGTTCATAGTTGTTATTGTCATTGTTATCATTTTTAGCATTATTACTAATGCACTAAAATAAAGTGCTCGATGCAAGCACACACATAATGACCCGTGACTTTTAATCTAGCAAAATAAGAAATAGAAACGCAAATTCACTCAAAGAATATAGCTCATACTTTTGCATTCAAAAATAATACTGTTGACAATGTTAGTATGCATGTTCACACAAGAACGATTAGGGGTAAACATACTATGTGTGAACTATACTCTTGCAAAGAACATTGTCCCTTTCAAACAAATCATATAATAATAATAAACAAATGTATGAAATTAGTATGATTAAAAAGTGATTGAATGAGCAATAGTGAACAGCAGAGTGGCTGATTTTAGAGATGGAATCTACTGTACAGAGAGAAACTCAATGATGAGACTGTGTCAAAGGCTAAGGAATAATCAGCTGCAGAACATTCTGCTTAGCTAGGATCACCCTGTGGAAAATTGCAGATCAGTTTCTTCTGTGTGTATGTGGGGCCTAGTGGGTGAAGAGGAGTGGCAGAGGTGGGAAATATGTAGGTTACCTCAAAGTGAGGTGGCTTCTTATTTTCTTCCTATAGTACAACGTGGTTTGAGATCCACTGAGAAAGACTGGTTAACCCAGTGAGGAGCTAGTGAAGCCGGGACTCAAGAGAATCCAAATTCCTTTATTTTATAGTATTTTAAACAAAGAAATGATGACTCCTTGCCCCATTTCATCACAAGATTTTTTTTAACAAGTCTTCAAATGATTTTATGTAGCTCATACTGTTCCATATTCTACAACTCCAGGAGTAAAATTTATGGTTTCCATACAAGTATAAAAAGTACTTTTTATCTTTGTCATCATGAAGTCTCATAGGACTGGCAGCCGTTCTTAAAAGTACACCCTCAACCCTATTTCTAATCTATCCTTGGTGGTGGTGTAATGACACCTCTTAGATAGTGAAAGACTGTTACCATTTTTTACTGTCTTTTGCTCTGTGGCTTGAGAGGACTTAATGCCAAGATCCTTGGTGCTCACATAGATTGGGGTCTAATATTTCTACAGTTGCTGCTGCTTCTCAAGAGAAGCTGTACTAGCCAGATACTACAGAGAAGCTGTGCTGATTTGGTAAAACCAATCTCCAAACTGATGTTACTGGTAAACTAGGACTAAACTGAGCTTTGTAGAACCTTGATAAATCCAAACAGTATGCTGCACTCTGTCACGTACCAAACTTCTCAAATGAAATAATTATGTCACTATGTTTTACACATTCTTTTCTTACATTTAGATCCGAATTATTTATTTGGAGCTCTTACAAAATTTCTGCCTAGGTCTTCAATCTTAATTCTGTCTACTCATATTCAGCAGTATAGGATGCATATGCAAACAACTTGTAAATTCCCATGTACACCATGCTCTTTCTCATCTCTAAGTTTTTCAAAGATTATAACTTTTACTAATATTTTATCTTTTTCCATATTATATTTTGAGTTGGTTTTATTTTTTACAGTAGTTTTCAACTTGCCACAAAATTGAGCTGAGTACAGAGTTCCCATTATCTCACATTGTATTTTTTAAATGTTTAAAATACTTAAAAATAAAAAATAAATATCATAATCTTTCATATTTCTACCATACAGAATTAACCTGTGTTGATATTTTATTTTTCTCTAGACGTTGTAAAAAGAAAAACCATTCTAGTTTCTTTTTATAAAAAATGATTCAAGGACTCCAAAAATTATTCAAGCAATTTAGAAAATACAAATGCAAAAGAACAACACAAAATAACACTCCGAATTGCAGTAGAAGTGACCATGGTTAACATTGGGTGGATTTCACTCTATATCTGCACTTCCAATATGGTAGCCTCTAGTCATATATGAGTATTGAGCATTTGAGTTGTGGCTACTGAAAATGAAAAACTGCATCTCTTATTTTATTGTACTTAAATAGTTTTAATTCTAATTTCCAAATGTGGCTTGTGTCTACTGTACTGGACAGCCCAGAACTATAGACATTGTTTAATGTGTATACACAGATGTAAACAGAGAAACACTTCTAAAAAATGCTATAAATGTTATGTTGAATATTATGATGTATACTTTATGTTTGCTAAAATGAAAAGGCAAGAATTGTTGATATTCATATAAATTGGCCTACTAAATGAAGAATACCATTTTCTGACAGATCTAAGGTTAAGAACGTTTGAGAGGCATTAAGGTGTTGTAGGCATTACAATCCCCATAAGCACTTTGGTTTAATTGACTCTTTTCTAAGGAAAGTGATGATAAGAGTAATTTCCTAATTCTCCTATCTCCTCTGCCCTCACTCTCATTCTGCTTAGTGATGTTATTATTTTAACATTTTCCAAATTTGTATAATTTAAATTGTTTTATATCAGAAGTAAATTTTCAGTAGCATCATTATTTCTGAATGAATTCAATGTTCATAACAATTTCCTTTTTATCATTATTTTTCATTTCTAAATGCTTAATTTCAATCTTGAGTGGATAATAGTTTTATCAAGAATGATTAATAGGTACGGACTTCCTTCTTCTAAATGACAGTATTTGAGAATGTCTGTTGCTCTTACTTTTAAAAAGCATTTTGATTAAGTAAACTGCTCTAAACAGCTATTATGGCATAAACAACCCTAAAACTTAGTGACTTGAGACAGTAAACATTTTATTTTTTCTCAACATTGTGGGGACTAGATATGCAGATAGTAAGGCCGGATGGCCAGTCTCTGCTGTATATCTGGGGCTTCATGTCTGGTACCTCTATGACATTCTACCTGGTCTTTCTAACAAGGGAGACTGAACTTCTTATATTTTAGCATAAGACTCAAAGATGGAAAAAATGTTAATTCAAGCTGTTATGTGGGCTAAACTGAAACATGGCATAGCATCATTTGCCTTCTTGCTCAAAAGAATGCTTGCGTATGCTCCACTTGAACTAACGTTTGTGCAGAGGGCAGGAATTGATGGAAGCCAACTTTGACAGATGCTTTCATGTACTCAAATCTCCAGGATACTTTTTTCTTCAAAATTTCTAGGCCTTCTTACATGTTCTTTCATTATATGTTGTTAAGAAAGTTTAAGTCAAACTGAAATCTTTCTACTACCCCCTCACACAGAAACACACATTCTATTTTTTTAAGTATGAGTTTGAGGAATTAGTCTTTAATCCTTAAAAATTAATAGGCTAATTACTGTACATACTTCCATATATTCTGGAACTCAAAGTTCTCTTACAGTCTGCAAATCATTGTTTCCTTACACCCAGGAAATTCTCCTGCATCATATCTTCCAAACGATCTCTACTCTGTTTATTCCCTAACACTGGGCAACAATTATGTTTGTATTGGATGGTACCCCTAAATGCTTTAACCTTTTTGTATTCTTCATGTGTATGCTATTATCATCTTACTTTTGTCATAAATGATTCAATTGTAGTGGCATTTTCAATTTATTCAGTAATTACACAATCATGGTATTTTGGCCATCTAGTTTTTCCTTGTGCAATCCCCTCATCTCATTCTGATGTGTTATCTCCTCTAATTGCTCTTCATGTTCAGACAGTTTTATAATTAAGTCATTTTATGCAATGATGTAAAACTATCTTTTCTATATTAAGATATGTTTTTGTTGAGGTTTCATTGTTTATTCATTATGTGTAGGGTAGGCTACTGTCTTCCTTTATAATGTATGCATAACTGCCAAGCTGTTTTATTCCCATTTTGCTCAGGTTTACCTCTTAAGTATCTGAGAATGTTCCCAACTCCTACCCCAAGTTGTGATTTAAAAACAATATTCCTATTCTACCAATTTCCTATTGCCTGGAGTGGCAGAGGAGAAAACGGGGGAATTAGTGTGCTCTATTCCTTAGTCCTGCTCTCTCTCCTGAGATGTTTGTTAAGGCTTTTGTTTCAGTATTCACTCTAATTATTTGGTGAGTGGGTGAATTGGGCTTAAAATCATTTCATCATATCATTTTTACAACTCTGGACTCATGTCCATTTTCCAGAATGTCTGCTTTTTGGTTTCACTTATTTCTTTCTCCCTAGAGTTTTTCCTACTATTATGTGAAGAGGAAAAATATGAAAAGATAATACTCAGATTTCAGATTTAGCATTTTGGGGGTATAGGTGAGAATTCTTAGCATCGTACTGATGTAGTAGTATAGGCTCTTATGGGGCCAGCACTGTGCGTGTGTTCCCTTTGTCACAGCACAACCATGTATCCACATGGTCCCCACCTTTGGGTGACATGCGAGGTATAAGGTATGTTGATGGCCACGTGCTGGCCAGCTCCAGGCCCACCTTATCAGTAGAAATGTCTCATTAGGAAACAGCCCCCTCTGACCAGGGTTTTGGTCCTTGGGGCTCTGGTCACACAAGAATGACCCGTTCTAGCAAAACCTGTGGTATAGTCACACATCACATACCCTTTTTGGGATGCATGTAGCTTTTGTCTGCTCCCCCAATATAAACAGTTCCCTTTCTGTCCATGAGAGTGGTGCACAACCTAATCCAGCAGCTAGCTCCTGGAATCCCTGTACCTAAGTTCTGATAAACTCATGTCTTGTTTGGAGTCTCTGGGTCTTTTCTTCAGTCTCTCTGGAGCACTTTCAGTCTAAACTCATTCCCTAGACCTGTGATCAGAACTGTGGTCACATAGCTGGATGTATGGAAATAAACTGAAGCTGTACCTCTTTTTTCAATTCTCAACTATATATTATCTTTTTACTTAGTAAACTGGAGTTATCTTGATTTTCTTGCATATGCCTCTTGGGTGAAGAGGAAGGAAATTTCACAGGAAGTTTTAACTATTTTAATCCAGAAATATTATTCTACATTTAAGCTGGATAACTGTCCCACCTTTCAGAAATCACACTAGTGTTACATCAGATTTTGGTTAATCTGGATTGGATAGCATCTTTAGTTTCCCACAATAAAACCAACCTCAGATTTCCTATTTGTTTGTCTATCTGTCTTTCAGAAGTATTCACTGTTAATATCATATCACTGGGCCTAGGTCCTACTTTGATTCCCACTGCCTACTTGCCAACTTTATAATTAAAGTTTGGAACATGCTTTTTCCTCTCAATCTTTCTCTTTTTATCATCCCTTTAACCATCTGTTTGTATTGCCACTTCCCTGACTCACCAGTAGAAGAACAACAAGATATCTGATACCAGTTGTTATTCAAACCTGTCCCACCATTCTACTTTTCCTTGGATCTAAATCAGGTATTTACGTGTTTGTTTTCTGAAGATGTGGATTCCCCATGTAATTAATGAGATTTCCTGATGAAAAACCTCCAGACAGACCTTTTGTACCCATTTTTTGGTTTATAAAAGATATTTAAATCCTAAATAGTTTCTTTTAAACTAGAAGCCATATATATATATATAATACTTAATATAGAATTTAAATTAAGGAGTATCCTCAAAGTAAACTCCCAGGCATTCCTAGGGATAATAATAGAAATCACCTATTAATGTACTTCT
This sequence comes from Smutsia gigantea, assembly GCA_032199065.1. Lineage (NCBI taxonomy): Eukaryota > Metazoa > Chordata > Mammalia > Pholidota > Manidae > Smutsia > Smutsia gigantea. The sequence goes on from JAVSCE010011487.1 coordinate 85,496, forward strand.
TGATGACGACCCAGCCCTTAATGCAAATACCTAGGGGGTTACATAGGTAACATCAACATCTCTGTTCTTTAAATCAGCTTCTGAATTTTGTATCTGTGTCCCAGCCCTGATACTAATCATACCTCTGTGTGTTTATTTTTTTTTTACTTATTATGATAGGCTTTTACTTTCAGCATCCCAATCTCAACCCCAGGCTAGATCCTCCTTCCCAGATTAAAAAATGCCCTAGATTTTTTACTCTTCCTACCCATCACACACCTCTAAACAGGAAATATCTAATAGTAGCTACATTTGTTTCTAACCACAGCAGTTGAATATTGATGAAGAAAGAGGTGGCTATCATATGTGAAAGTGCCGCAGTCTGTTATAATCTTTGCTGACTGGAAAAAAGAAAAAGGCAAAGCTTTTTGTACGATTTTAGAGCTTTGGCTATAATTATGCACATATAGATGTCAGACACAATAACCCTTGTAAGAAACAATAAGAGTCTGAATCATTTTACTAACCCTTTTTTTTATTTGCTATTTGTTAGAAAAGCGACATTTTCAAAACTGGTTCATTCATTTAAGTTATAATTTTGGACAGTACTTAAGAAAGAGGCATTTTATTATTATTTATTACTATAAGATTATCATGTTAACAATAAAACAATTGCCAGGAAAAATTGTGTATGTATAAATGCTGTAACTGACAATATTCTTATTACCTAATTGTTATACTAGTAAACAATATTTATATATTCTGTGATGCTTATATCACAGTTTGACAAAATCATAAAATCAGAAGTGACCTTAGAGATAATATAAATGCCTTATTGTATAATTAAAGGACATATCTAAATAATTAACTAGATCAAATTATTTAATCTCACAGGATCACAAAGCTTCTTAAAGAAGTTTTACAGTTAGAACATGAATTATCCAATTCACCCCCCAGTTTTCTCTCTATTAAGTTATATCACTTTCCTAAATCATCATATTCTAGAAAATGTTGAAGTTTATTCCTATAGAATAATGGCAAAGAATACAGACTTCTGACGTCCCACTGGTTGTGGGAAATTGGAGGCATACAAAATCAACCTGTGACTTAATTTCCTCATTGAAAAGAGGACAAAAATCAAGCTTTATTTTAACTTAAAAAATAAGAAAAACCAAAAGAGATTAAAGATGGCAGTGTGAGAGGTGACACAGAGGCCTCCTCCCAAAACTACATACAGTACGAAAATATAATTAATACAACTAATCTTGAAAAGCAACAGGAAAGAAGCCTGCACCAGACTGCATACACCTGGAGAAAAAAGCAGATCTCATGGAATAGGGTAACATACCAAAGCCATGATCCGGATGGACCCAAGCCCTTCCCCCACCCCAGTTCACCAGTGGGAGGAAGAGAACCTGAGCAGGAAGGAGTGAAGGCCTAGGATGCTGAACACCTAGTCCTGGAGATATGCTATGGGAGCACTAACATACATTATATGGTGCTCTGGAGATTGGTGGAGGTGGAAAGCTAAGACAGGCAGAATACCTGGAGACACAGAGATTCCAGCACTTGTGGAAAAACAGGGATCCACATCTGGCCGCTCTGGGACAAAAGAAAGGCAGGCAATCTGAGAGACTTGAGAGACATCCTAACAGTGAAAAGGCAGCTAAAGAGGCAAGGATTGCACAGAGAGTGCTGTTCGGAAGAAAGGACAAGTGGACAAAATTGGCTGGCTGTACTATGCCCAGTAGGTTGGGAACTTGTAGGAACATCAAGTGCTCCATCCCCCTGGCTGGCTATGCAGCTCCATGGAGCCCCACCATGATATGCAGCCAGCTGTGCCTTCCTCACAGCTAGCCCACAATGGCTTGCAAACTGGCAGCCCCTGCCCTGGCATCAGGCCAGCCAGAGGGAAAACCTGCCTACAGCAGCTACAAATGTAAAGCACAGAGGCTTACACCTGTGTGCTCAGCCCATTGGTTCTGGCAGTGAAGACAGGAATAGCAGCTTGGAAGCAGGAAACAGCACTTTCATAACACCAGGCACTAGCACTGCTCTGCTGTGACCCCCAACATCACTTCAGGGGCTGAGCAGCTCCACAGAGAGAGCTTCTGAGCACTAGAGGGCACCACCTACAAATATGAAAAGTCAGGGAGCCTGGTTCAACTCAATATTCCACAAACACCAAAAAAGGGTCAAGTTAAACTGAACTCATCAATATTCCTGAAAGATATTTGAAAATAAAAATCATAAATATGCTCATGGAGGTACAGAAAAGTATTCAAGAACTCACGGATGATTTCTGGATGGAGATACAATCATTATGGAGTACAGTATCAGAAATGAAAGCGCAATAAATACATACCTATTGATAATCAACCTAAATGTAAATAGTCTGAATGCACCAGTCAAGACATAGAGTCACTGAAAGGATAAAAAAACAAGAGTGCAACTATATGCTGCCTACAAGAGACTCACTTTAAACCCAAAGACATAGACAGACTGAAAATGAAGGGATAGAAAAAGATATTTCAGGAAAACAATAATAAGAAAAAAAGCAGGCATTGCAGTACTTGTATCAGTCAAAATAGACTTCAAAACAAAGAAAGTAACAAGAGACAAAGAAGAACGTCACATAATGATAAAGAGGTCAGTTCAACAAGAGGATATAACCATTATAAATATCTATGCACCCAACAGAGGAGCATCTACATATGTGAAAAAAAATACTAACAGAATTGAAAGGGGAAATAGAATGCAATATATTCATTATAGGAGACTTCAACACACCACTCACTCCAAAGGACAGATCGACTAGACAGAAAATAAAGAGACAGAGGCACTGAACAACGTATTAGAACAGATGGACCTAACGGACATCTACAGAACACTCCATCCAAAAGCAACAGGATACACATTTTTCTCAAGTGCACACAGAACATTTCAAGAATAGATCATATACTAGGCCACAAAAAGAACCTCGATAAATTCAAAAAGATTGAAATTGTACCAACCAGCTTCTCAGATCACAAAGGTATGAAACTAGAAAAGATTATGCAAATAAAATGAAAAATCCCACAAACAGATGGAGGCTTAACAACATGCTCCTAAATAACCAATTGATCAATGGCCAAATAAAAACAATCAAGCAATATATGGAGACAAATTGACAATAAAAATTCAACACTGCAAAATCTGTGGTATGCAGCAAAGACCATGATAGGAGTGAAGTATATTGCAATACAGGCATAATGCAGAAAAGAACAATCCGATATGAACAGTTTAAACATAATTAATGAAACTAGATAAAGAAGAACAAATGAGGCCCTAAGTCAGTGGAAGGAGGAACATAATAAAGATTAGAGCATAAATAAAGAAAATCAAGAAGAATAAAACAATGGAAAGAATCAATCATGGTCAAGTAGAATTTATTCCAGGGAGCTGATTCTTTGAGAAAATAAACAAAATAGATAAAATCCTAGCCGGACTTATCAAGAAAAAAAGAGAGTCTACAAAAATAAACAGAATCAAAAATGAGAAAGGAAAAATCACTATGGACAAAACAGAAATAAAAATTATTAAAGAATACTATAAAAAATTATATGCTAACTAACTGGGTAACCCAGAAGAAATGGACAAAATTCTAGAAAAATACAATCTTCCAAGACTGACCCAAAAAGAAGCAGAAAATCTGAAAAACATGATAATCAAAAACTACCTAAGAACAAAACTCCTGGAAAAGATGGCTTCACTGCTGAATTTTATCAAATATTTAGTAAAGATCTAATACCCATACTCCTTAAAGATTTCCAAAAAATAGAAGAGGAGGGAATACTTCCAAACTCATTCTATGAGGCCAGCATTGCTCTAATAAATACCAAAACCAGGCAAAGACATCACAAAAGAAGAAAATTATAGACCAATTTCCCTGATGAACATATAAGTAAAAATCTTCAACAGAATATTAGCAAACCAAATTAAAAAATACATAAAAAGATTATTCATCATGATCAAGTAGAATTTATTCCAGGAATGCAATTGTGGTACAATGTTATAAAATCCATCAAAATCACCCACCACTTCAACAAAAAGAAGGACAAAAACCACACGATCATATCCATAGATACTGAAAAAGCATTCAACAATATTTAACATACATTCATGATAAAAACTCTCAGCAAAATGAGTATAGAGGGCAAGTACCTCAAAATAATAAAGAACATGTATGACAAACCCACAGCCAACATAATACTTAATAGGCAGAAGCTGAAACTTTTCCTTTAAGATCAGGAGGAAGACAAGGATGTCCATTCTCCCCACCTTTAATCAACATAATTCTGGAAGTCCTCGCCTCAGCAATCAGACAACACAAAGAAATAAAAGACAGCCGGATTGTTAAAGAAGAAGTTAAACTGTCACTGTTTGCGGATGACATGATATTGTACATAAAAAACCCTAAATAATCCACTCCAATACTACTATATCTACTATATGAATTCATCAAAGTTGCAGGGTATTACAAGAAATCTGCTGCATTCCTATACACTAATGATGAACTAGCAGAATAAGAAATCATGAAAACAATTCCATTCACAGTTGCATCAAAAAGAATAAAATACCTAGGAATAAATCTAAACATGTAAGTGAAAGACTATACCCTGAAAACTACAAGAAACTCATCAGAGAAATTAAACAACATACCAATAAATGGAAACACATCTTATGCTCATGGATAATAAGAATTAATATTGTCAAAATGGCCATTCTGCCTAAAGCAATCTACAGATTCAGTGCAATCCCTATTAAAATACCAAGAGTAGTCACAAACTAGAGCAAATAGTTCTAAAATTCATATGGAACCACAAAAGACCCCAAATAGCCAAAGTAATCCTGAGAAGGAAGAATAAAGCTTGGGGGATTATACTCCCTGACAGCAAGCTCTACTAAAAGCCACAGTAATCAAGACAATTTGGTACTGGCACAAAAACAGACCCATAGACCAATGGAACAGACTAAAGAGCCCAGATATAAACCCAAGCATATATGGGCAATTAATATATAATAAAGGAGACATGGACATAGAATGGGGAAATGACAGCCTCTTCAACAACTGGCGTTGGCAATACTGAACAGCTACATCCAAGAGAATGAAACTGGATTATTGTCTAACCCCATACACATAAGTAAACTCAAAATAGATCAAAGACCTGAATGTATGTCATGAAACCATAAACTCTTAAATGACAACATAGGCAAAAATCTCCTGAGTATAAACATGGGCAATTTCTTCCTGAACACATCTCTTCGGGCAAGGGAAACAAAAGCAAAAATGAACACATGGGACAACATCAAGCTAAAAAGCTTCTGTATAGAAAAGGATACCATCAGCAGAACAAAAAGGCATACTAGAGTATGAGAGAATATATTTGTAAACAACATATCCCAGAAGGGGTTAACATCCAAAATATATAAAGAACTCACACACCTCAACACCTGAAAAGCAAATAACCTGATTAAAAAATGGGCAGAGGATATGAACAGACACTTCTCCAAAAAATAAGTTCAGATGGCCAATGGGCACATGAAAAGTTACTCCACATCACTAATTATCAGGGAAATGCAAGTTAAAACCACAATGACATATTGCCTCACACCAGCCAGGATGGCCAACATAGAAAAGACTAGGAACAACAAATGCTGGCAAGGATGCAGAGAAATGGAAGCCTCCTACACTGCTAGTGGGAATATAAACTAGTTCAACCATTGTGGAAAGTAATATGGATGTTACTCAAAAAATTAAAAATAGAAATATTTGACCTGGGAATTCCACTACTAGGAATTTTTCCAAAGAAAACCAGTTCTCAGCTTCAGAAAGACTTCTGCACCCCTATGTTTATTGTAGCACTATTTACAATAGCAAAGAAATGGAAGCAACCTAAGTGTCCATCAGTAGATGAATGGATAAAGAAGATGTGGTACGCATACACAATGGAATACTATTCAGCCATAAGAAGAAAACAAAGCCAGCCATTTGCAACAACATGGATGGAGCTAGAGGGTATTATGCTCAGTGAAATAAGCCAGGCAGAAAAAGACAAGTACCAAATGATTTACCTCAATTGTGGAGTATAACAATGAAGCAAGACAGAAGGAACAAAACAGCAGCAGACTCACAAACTCTGAGAAGGGACAATTGGTTACCAAAGGGGAGGGGTGGAGGTAGAAGGGAATTGGGGGCATTATGATTACTGCACATGGTGTGTGTTGGTGGTCATGGGGAATACAGTGAAGCACAGAGAAGACAAGTAGTGACTCTGTGGCATCTTACTACACTGATGGACAGTGACTTCAATGGAGGATGGGGGGACTCGATAATATGGTGAATGTAGTAACCATATTGTTTTTCATATGAAACTTTCATAAGAGTGTATATCAGTAATACCTTAATAAAAGAATTGTATAAAAAATTAAGGAAAACCTACTGTAGTGACAGTGTCTTTTACTATACTTTTGCAAAACTGCTTCATACATTTCCAGATATATCAACTCATTACTTTAAAAGATGGACATGCTTTTATTTCACATCTAAAATACCAGTTAAATTAATGGAAGCCCTCTCACTTCCTTGTCATAAGTCCTGTAAAGTCATATCCTCTAAAATGACTTTATTTATTTCCCCCATTCCTTCCATTATGTTTAAATCTAGCACATTAGTTGTACTTTGAAACTTAGCATTTTCTTTTTTTTTTTTCTTTTGGGCCTTGCTTAATTAACTTTTTTCCCTTTTCTGTCTGTCATTTAATGCTACTAGGATATTTCCAAAATAATTTAAACCTCTTTCAAAATCAAACAAAACCCACTAAATAATCTCAAGTACATTTCAGCTATTAGCAATTCTTTTCTTTCACTAACATGAAAGTTTTCCTCCATTTCTATTTTAACATATTCATTTTATGCTGCAGGTGATGAAACAGATTCTGCTTCAGTCGCCCTGCTGTAACTCTTTTTGCCTTATGGTCTAATTCAGTGCTCAGTCAGTTCATGGTCCCTCAGCAGAATTTGGCATATTTGACGAAGTCTTTTCTTTTATTTCTCTCCTGTTTTTTGGGGAGAGTTTTTGTTTACAAAGAAAGTAATATATTTAGATGAATCAGTTATTTTTTCTGTTTCTTATTTATTAAATAAGTAGAGCAATTTTATTTGCACTAGGACTCTAGAAAAAGTAAGTTTTATATTAAGGGTGACATTATATGACGGTCAAGCACTTTTCATTTTATTCTGTTTCCTTCCTAAAAATGTTGCTTCTTTTTTTTGCAGATAAAAGCTATTTTGTTTCCCTTACAAATTCATCCTGAAGTTTTTTTTTAATGATTTCTACATTCTTAACTGAATGATTTTTCATTGTAGACTTGGGATCTCGAGAAATTAGTGAATTTAGTTTGATGATTTTCTTGTCCATAAACATGTACAGAAATTGGCTTTAATGCACGGTAAAGTTTTCAGTGCAGCATTAAATCTTCAGGACAATCATAGTGCCATTTGGCTCAGTGTTCCCTGAAAATCCAAAAAAAAATTCTCCTCTGTCCCACTTAGAATCTATCAGTGTTATAATATGAACACGCCATCAACAGTGTGCCCAGCAGACAGTTGGTTTATTGTATGATACTATTTTCAACAAATGTTACTCCTTTTTAAAACAACATTTTCTAATAAATCAACTTTAAAATCAAAGTTGTATTATTACAATTTAATTTATACATTTTATTTAAGTAGTACTTAGTGAACCTATTTTCAAGCAATATTTTTGTTGTAGGTTATACAGAAGTGAATGTAGAAACATGCCTTCTTAGTTTATAGTGAACAATGAGATAGCATAGGGCTATAAGGTCAAGTTCAAGGGCAATTATAGTACAGTTGACAGGAGAGTAAAAAGAGAAAGTGGACTATCTAGAAATGTAACTTTGTGGCACACAAGTTGAGATTCTGTAACACATTTTTGGATCTGTTATAGAGAATTGTTTTATTTCCAAACCATGATGAAATTTATAAGTGTTTAAAAGAAGGTATGTATTCAAGTGCTGCAGAAAAATATCTCAAAAGTACATGGAGCAGTAATGTGTGATGTGATGAAGTTGGGAGACCAATTAAGAACCTCTTTACAATTATTCAAGTAATTCCTGAATTATGATGGATTACAGTGAAATTAAGAGACAAAATGTATAGATCAGTGGAGAATAAATTTGACTGAATCAATGAATTTTTGGATTGTGGGACAAGGAAATGAATGATTGTAGACTAGCACCAGAGTTTATGCCTAGAATATCATGGTATCCTAAGATTTTTGTGCTACTGAGGCTGATTTGATCAAGAAATGAGAACATGGGTTCAGTTTTGGACCTAATATTCCTAAAATATGGAAAGAGGCCTTCATAGCAACCTTGCTTCAGTAGTTAGAGGCGACTAAGGTGCCATACTTTATTCATCTGGTGATCTATGGGCTTAGTAAACTGTTACTACGAGTGTAGGGTATATGATATATTAATAGGTCAATGACAGTTTAGATAAAATTAGGAAAGAAAATAGAGAAATAAACTGTTTTGAGTCTTTATATTTTTATATTATGACATAATAAATTTTCAATTTATTACTTTGGACAACCTATGTTAAAAAATATAAGCAATTCCCCTTACAATCTTTATGAGAATTGTAATTTTATGCCATCATTATAATCATCTTAGTATAAAAGAGAAAATGAGTTACCTCAAAATGAGAGACATTGACTTGATTGTGTCCATACTGCTGATTATGCAGGATCTTTAGGTCTACCTCTCCAGATTTGGGGAAAAGAGCATGCTCCAGATCACTGTGAACCTTGTAGTACCTGTTAAGGAAAAGGGAACTCATCAAATGTACTCTGAATAACCAAAGCAAGTAACATGATTTTACTTATTTCAAGAAAACAAAGAACTTTGTTAAAAATTACTTCTGAGAGATATCTATCTCTTTAGAGCTCTCATCACACTTTGACTAGTTAAAGTAAATTATTAAGAGGTTAACAAGGAACAGAGAACCTCCCTGAAATTTGCCCCAAAAGTCACCTACTATAATGATGGAGAGTGATAGGACAATATCTCATAGATACTTAGTTCAGATGTTTGTGACTAATTTCATGCCATGATACAGATAATGGGAAATAAATGGTAATTAAAACCATAGAAGATAACATTTCCCAAAGAGAGTGTGTTGAATGAAAAGAGAGAGTAATATAGGAGAGAATCCCGAAAACTATGACAGTTAATTGGACTAGTACAGGAGCAGTACCATAAATAAGAGATGTAGATATTCTGACTGCTATGGAAACAAGAAACATATATCTATCATCTTAACAAATTTTTAACTTTATATTGCAATATGGTTGACTGTAAGTACAATGTTAATGACTGTAAGTACAACACAACTCTAGAACATTTTTTATATTGCATGACTGAAACTTTACACCCATTAAACTGCAACTCCTTATTTTACATTCTTTCAGCCACTGACAACAACCATTCTACTTTCTGCTTCTGTGAGTTTGACTACTTTAGATACTTCATCAAAGTGTCCTTCTGTGACTGGTTTATTTCACTTAGTATAATATCCTTAATGTTCATATATGATGTAGCATAAATAGAATTTCCCTTTTTTCTTATTGCTAAATATTAATCCATTGTATGTACGTAATACAGTTTTTTTATGCACTGATCTATTTATGGACATTTAGGCTATTTCCATCTTTTGGTTATTGTGAATAGAGCTGCATATATAAACATAGGAATGCATGTATCTCTTTGAGATCCTGGTTTCAATTCTATTGGATAAATACCCAGAATAAGATTGCTGAATCATATAGTAGGTCTATTTTCAAATTTTTGAGGAACCTCCATACTGTTCTCTGAGCCATTTTACATTCCTACCAACAGCATACAAGGTTGATCATTTCTACATGTCCTCAACAACACTTGTTCATTTTCTTTTTTGGATAATGGTCATCCTAACAGGTGTGGAGGGACATCTCAGGTGGTTTTGATTTGATTTTCCCAGATCATTAATGATGTTGAGCACCTTGTCATGTGCCTGTTGCCCATTTGTATTTCTTCTTTGGGAAAATGGCTATTGAAATGTTTTGTCCACATTTTAATAAAGTTGATTGGTTCTTTTGCTATGGAGTTATAGGAGTTATATAATTTGGGTATTAACCCCTTATCAAATACATAGTTTTCCATTATTTTTTCTATTTTGTAGGCAGCCTTTTCACTCTGTTGTTTCCTTTTCTGTGCAGAAGCTTTTTAGTCTGATACAGTCTACTTTTATTTGGTTCCTGTATGATTAGAAATATACAATATTCTATATGGAATTCACTGATTTAAATGTTTCTAATACTGGGCCTATGGCCAACTTCTCAGAACACCTTCTCATTTACCCTCTATACTTAATATTGAGCCATTAATTATTATTGAAATGACTCACACCTTTATTTGGACACCACACAAAAGAAACACAGTTGATTTGCATTTTTATTAATGAGTGAGCATATTTAGGAGAGGTCTGTTCTTTTTTGAACATGATTCTTTCTAAAACAAAATTGCCAATTACTCTCACTCTATCAAACACATCATTAAATTATGAAAAGGTGTTAGATGGGCTTTTTTCTTTTCTTTGTACTTATATAGCACTGGCTAATGCAAGTTTAAGAAATTAAATACATAAATGTTCAAGGAGCTGTCTGATGCCTTTGCCTGATTTTGGGGATTTGGGTCAGACTTACTCTCACAATCGATCCTACTTTTACCTACCCTCACCCCCACCCCCCACCCCACATATAAAATAAGATTGTCCTCCACTGATAAGATCACATGGCTAACAGAAAGCTTATTTAGAAAGGTATTCCTTTTTGTCACAGGGAGGGTGCAAACACAATACTATATATGACCTATTCACAAAATTGAACATATTCAATTTTCTTCTGAGCAACCTAAGATCGGATGTGAAAACAATTCTATAATTATTTTTCTCTTTGTAATCAGAAGAATGTATATATCATTTTTTAATATACCATAATCATGATAAAAAAAGTTTTGGGTTAGTTCTAGAGGCAGATCTTAATTTTACCTAAATAAAAGTTAGAAATTTTGAAGTTTAACCAAACCTATATAAAGTATCAATTTCTGATGTTTTTAAAGAGTACATAAGGTTCTTTAAAAACCTTCAACAAAATTGAAATTAACTGCTTATTAATATCTAGTAAACTTTTACTTTCATTGCTATGCTTTTTCTTTGATTAGTACTGTGTTTGTTTCTCTTTTACCTAATTTTAATCACAAGTATGTAGCATTTTAACCACCTTGTTGGTAAATTCCAAACTGGGCAACCTGGAAACCATATAAAATGCTCTATTTCAAGATGCATCTTGAGATTCAATTATCCAAATCATGAATATATTTATTAACCATTGGTACATTAGTTAAATCATACAGTTTGATTTTATTTCTTCACAACTTCATATAATATAAACATATTTTCCCTGGTCTATCTACACATGGAGAAATTGAACCTGTATGCTTAGATACAATATAATTAGTTGAGAACAAATCTTTTTTCAGCTTACTATGTCATGCTTATTAAATGTATGTGATAATATTTCTTAAATGGCCTACAGTTTCCCCTTATCAACAATAAAATCAAAGAAAACCACTGTAAACATATTTGAGGCAAAGGTAAAAATCATTAAAATTAAGTGGAAATAAAAGAGAAAAAGCTATATGTTTGAATGCATTTTGAAACTGAGAATGTATCTCTAATATAGGATAGCTTTCTATAGACAAATATACAGAAGCAATTTATCCTAAACTCTAATTTGATATGAGAAAGTATATGTCATAATATGCAGCTATGTTTCTGCAGTTGTTAACCTCAATTCTGCCTTTCAAAATTGTGAAGAAATGTTTCCTTGAATTATTCCAAAATTTCTGGAAATGCCTTAACTCATTTTATTTTCCTTTGTGTAATGCCTGAGAAAACAATTTTCTAAATCTTAATGTTCAGGTGACCTGCAGAGACAATGCTAAGTCATTACTTAAATATAGTCAATTGCAGTCATTGAGTTTTATGGATAGCCTTGCTTTTTCTGGTTTTCTCTAACATGGACTGTGCCTGGGGCACTGACTGGCTAATTCTAAGTCTTTTTCATGAAATAGAGCTTTTTCCAGACCAGTTCTGCCAATGCTCAGGGAGAGAAACATTTTCCCTAGTCCATGTAAAGCAATGAGGGGCGTCTATATATTATTTCATTTTCCTCCCCATCTAGAAGCATAAGTAGGCTTTTAGAGTTAAAAATGCACACAGATAAATCAAAATGAAGTTCCAGCCGGTATATCAATAAACATAAATTGTTAAGAAATATTTTTTTTGCCTCGTTTTTTTTCCTGAATCTTTGAAACAAACAGGGAAAAGATAATTAAAGCTGCATTTATTGAACACCAAAGTACGCTAACTCTGAATTTATTCCCATTGCATCCCAATTAAAATACCTCTTTTATCTTCAAAGGGAGAAGAAATCAGAGAAAAGGAAAGAGTAATAAAATATTGAAAACATCATACTGGCATTCTATTGAATTATTTTTAATGCAAAGAGGAATAGTTAATGATAATGAATGTTTAAGAAGGAAATATTAGGTCTTTCTGAACTTCCTTTCTTTTGTTTAAATTTGTGCTCTGTGAAACCCATTACTAGTTTGTATTTCTTGGATTATAACCCAAAAGGGTCTGGTGTACTCTTATATTAGATGTCAACTAAAAAACACAGGAACAGTTTGCTAAAGGCAGTAAATCTAAGGAGAGAATTTAAACTATATTCACAAATGTATCATTGACAATAGAGTCAAATGTGTCAGTTAAAGTGCCCTAAAGGTAGTTGATTTTCAACAGCATTTAATTAAGCTGATAAAAGGAATACAGATATTTACTGTAAGGTGGAGAATGCTGTACATAGTTTCAGAAGCAAACTGGGGCAATGCTGACTTTAACACTAGACAGTGAAAATATCACTAATATCAGTGAAAACTTTAATAGCTATGATAGCCTTCCACTTTGCTTTTTGGACAAAATTAGTGTTTAGGCTAAATTCAAATCACATTTTTTTCTGACAATATTTTTCTTTTGCCAGTTATTTTTATTGTATAATTTCAAATAAATGACAATTGTAGGTCACCAAATTAAAGTGAGTAAGAAAGCCACGTTGTGATGAAGAGTCACACATAGCCAATGTAGGCAAGAATGCTGAGCTCTTGAAGTTCCCTGAGTTTTAGTTGTTTCTCTTTAGTGACCATACATACCCCACAATGGAACTCCTGTGATTCACTGAAGGCTTGGCATCATTTAACTGCATTTTTCCTATTCAGAGGACATTATCTGCCTGTCTCACTGTGCATATCCCCAATGACACTGTAGATTTATCCTTTCGCAATTGTAACACCAACTGATTATCACCTTCTTGATGGTGTCCCATCATTCAGCAGGCAATACTATTCAACATTTACCCAGTGATTTTAATGTTTAATGAGGGTTAGTGAGAGATCCTATTATTAAACAAAATTGCACTGCAATATGATAATACTTTATCAATCCACACCTCTTTCCTCTTCTTCATTTCCTTACCAAGGATCTGATGTCATTTCTCAGTACAGATCAGCTCTGAATGGTAGGTGAATACATAATGGACTTGCTTTGGTTCTTCTGTGTTTTCAGTTAATTGCTTTGAAATACCACTAATGTACCCTTCATTTGCCACATTCACAAATGTATTCTATCAATAGCACTTGATGACTGTGGATTCTGCAGATATTGTACCTATTTCTTTGGAAGATAAGATGAGCAAAATCATTACAACAAATATTCCTAGGAATCTAGTTTAATTTTTCTGGTATGTAAAAGTCGAGGTGTTTTTATCTAATATGTAACATTTAAATAAGTTTCTCTGTTTAAGGCTGTTTATTTAAAACAAATAGAGGCAGTGATAGGAATTATGGGACAATTAAGATTATTAGAAACTTTAGTTAACTATTGATAATGCTACCACTCTGAGGCTATTAGGAAGAATATTATATGCTGGAAAAAATCAGTACCTCTTGTCTTGACATTTCTTCCTAGACAAGTTCCTGCAACATATACGATAGACAGTAAAATCTAATCTTTTGAGTTAACCTGAGGTGTTTAATACATGGCTTTTATTTTTGCTGTTACTTTATGAAGTTAATAAAAGCACCAAAGTTATTGCAAACCATTTTTATTTACTTTTTTGTACGTATTTTAAATGTTCACAACTACTTTGTGAAAGTTCAGATATTAGTCATTTGGCTAATATAATAAAAGGGTTGTATATATTCCCAGTGACAGTGACAGTGTTGAAAACTGTATTCAAATAAAAAATGTCCCAAAATTATGAAGCAAATAGACATACTCAAGCAAAATTAAGTTCAGAAAAGAAAAATGGCAAGGTGGTTCAATTCTCTAAATTAGAAGCTGGTACAGCTACAAATGTGAAAAAAGAAAATAAGAATGATTTTTGGAAGATGAATGTTCCTAAAGCAAGGAAATTTGGAGGGCATCAAAAATGAATGCTTTCAACAGTCACGTACTTTAAAAGTAAATTCAACTGAACTTCCGGGAAGATGGCGGTGTGAGCAGGGCGACAGAAATCTCCTCCCAACACTATATTTATCTACGAAAACACAGAAAATACATCTATTCCTAAAAAGAGATGAGAATACACAGGAAAGCACACAGCGTGCAGCTACACCCGAGAGCACTCGGCACCCCAAGAGGCGGGTAAGATACGGAGCTGTGACCCGGCAGGACCCGAGCCCTCCCCCACCCCAGTGCACCAGCGGGAGGAGAGGATTCAGAGCCTGGAGGGAGTGGAAGTACACTCTGTGAAGTAGCCAGCCCCAGTGATCTGCGCGGGGAGCGCTGACCCACATTGCACAGTGCAGAGGAGAATGGAGAGACGGAGGGTGCAGGATCTGAGCACGGAACGCGCCAGGGTGCTTGCAGCCGGCTCCCGAGAAGGAAAAAAAAAAAAGGGCATGCTTCCTTCAGCGGTCTTAAAGAGACAGGAGCCCAGCGGAGGAGCCGGATTGCCCCAGCACACTCAGCCCAGCAGGCTGGGAGTCCTGGGGAGTTTCAGATGCCTTAGCTGGCGACTGAGGAAGCGTAGCCATACTTAACACTTCTCACTGAGATCAACAGCCTCCTATTCGTTCCCACCCCTGCCAGAGCGATAAAGTGCCCTGCGGAGCAGGCACAGTCACAGCTGTGGAATAGTGGGGCAATAGCGCCACCTAGAGCATTCCCACAGAATCTACGTCCAGTGGGCATTTTTTTTTGTTTTGTTTTGTTTTTTGCTTTGTTTTTGGTTTTTCTTTTCTTTCTTTTTTTTCTTTTTTTCTTTCTTTCTTTCTTTTTTTCTTTTTTTCTTTTTTTCTCTTTTTTTTTCTTCTCTTTTTAAAGTCTTAAAGAGCCCAGCAGACATACGTGGCAACTATCAGTGACCAAATTATACAGCCATGAAAAGACAGAGGAATATGGTTCAGACCAAAATCAACCAGACAACCCCAGAGAGGGAGTCTGAAGGGATGGAAATGCACAGCCTCCCTGAAAAAGAATTCAGAATAAAGTCATAACCATGCTGATGGACCTACAGAGAAATGTGCAAGAGCTGAGGGAGGAAGTGAGGGAACTGAGGAAAGACAATGCAGAAATCAGACAAGCGATCGACGGGCTTAACAGCAGAATGGATGAGATGCAAGAGACTGTTAATGGAATAGAAACAGAGAACAGGAGTACAGAGCAGCTGAGGCAGAGAGAGATAAAAGGATTTCTAGGAATGAAAGAATATTAAGAGAACTGTGTGACCAATCCAAACGGAACAATATTCGCATTATAGGAGTACCAGAAGAAGAAGAGAGAGAAAAAGGGATAGAAAGTGACTTTGAAGAAATAATTGCTGAAAACTTTCCCTCGCTGGGGAAGGAAGTAGTCTCGCAGTCCACTGAAGCTCATAGATCTTCCAACACAAGGGACCCAAGGAAGACAACACCAAGACACAAAATAATTATGATGGCAAAGATCAAAGATAAAGACAGGGTATTAAAGGCAGCTAGAGAGAGAAAAAAGATCACCTACAACGGAAAACCCATCAGACTACCATCAGACTTCTCAACAGAAACTTTACAGGCCAGAAGAGAATGGCATGACATATTTAACGCTATGAAACAGAAGGGCCTTGAACCAAGAATATTGTATCCAGCACGATTATCATTTAAATATGCTGGAGGGATTAAACAATTTCCAGATAAACGAAAGTTGAGAGAGTTTGCCTCTCATAAACCACCACTACAGGATATCTTAAATGGACTGCTCTAGATGGAAGCACACCTAAGGCTAAAAAGATGTCACCAGAGAAAAAAAAATCATAGCAAAGAAAGCAGATCATCCAAATACTAACTAAAGGCAAAGAATAAAACACCTACTATAGAAAGAATGGAGGAGAAGGAATAAGAAGGGAGAGAAAGAAAGAAACATCAGACTGTGTTTACAATAACTTAACAAGAAAGTTGTTAGATTGTTAGATAGTAAAGAAGCAACCCTTGAACCCTTGGTAACCACGAATCTAAAGCCAGCAAGGGCAAAAGTACATACCTATCAATAATCACCTTAAATGTAAATGGACTGAATGAACCAATCAAAAGACACAGAGTAACAGAATGTATAAAAAAGCAAGACCCATCTATATGCTGCCTACAAGAAACTCACCTCAAATCCAAAGATATACACAGACTAAAAGTGAAGGGATGGAAAAAGATATTTCATGAAAACAACAAAGAGAAAAAAGCAGGTGTTGCAGTACTTGTATCAGACAAAATAGACTTCAAAACGAAGAAAGCAGCAAAAGATAAAGACGGACATTACATAATGATAAAGGGGTCAGTCCAGCAAGAAGATATAACCATTATAAATATATATTCACCCAACACAGGAGCGCCAGCATATGTGAGACAAATACGAACAGAATTAAAGGAGGAAATAGACAGCAATGCATTCATCTTAGGAGACTTCAACACACCACTCATTCCAGAAGACAGATCAACCAGACAGAAAATAAGTAAAGACACAGAGGCACTGAACAACACACTAGAACAGATGGACCTAACAGACATCTACAGAACTCTACACCCAAAAGCAACAGGATACACATTCTTCTCAAGTGCACATGGAACATTTTCCAGAATAGACCACATACTAGGCCACAAAAAGAACCTCAGTAATTTCAAAAATATTGAAATCCTACCAACCAATTTCTCAGATCACCAAGGTATAAAACTAGAAATAAATTTTAGAAAGAAATCAAAAAGGCTCACAAATACATGGAGACTTAACAACACTCTCCTAATTAATCAATGGGTTAACGACCAAATCAAAACAGAAATCAAAGAATATATGGAGACTAATGACAACAACAACACAAAGCCACAACTTCTGTGGGACGCAGCAAAGGCAGTTCTAAGAGGAAAGTATATTGCAATCCAGGCCTATTTAAAGAAGGAAGAACATTCCCAAATGAATAGTCTAAAGACACAATTACTGAAATTGGAAAAAGAAGAACAAATGAGGCCCAAAGTCACCAGAAGGAGGGACATAATAAAGATTAGAGAAGAAATAAATAAAATTGAGAAGAATAAAACAATAGAAAAAATCAATAAAACCAAGAGCTGGTTCTTTGAAAAAATAAACAAAATAGATAAACACCTAGCCAGACTCATTAAGAGAAAAAGAGAATCTACACACATAAACACAATTAGAAATGAGAAAGGAAAAATCACGACAGACCCCACAGAAATACAAAGAATCATAAGAGAATATTATGAGAATCTATATTCTAAAAAGCTGGAAAACATAGAAGAAATGGACAGCTTCTTAGAAAAATACAACCTTACAAGACTGACCAAGCAAGAAACAGAAAAACTAAACAGACCAATCACCAGCAAAGAAATCGAATTGGTAATCAAAAAACTACCCAAGAACAAAACCCCTGGGCCTGATGGATTCACCTCTGAATTCTACCAGACATATAGAGAAGAAATAACACCGATTCTCCTTAAAGTTTTCCAAAAAATAGAAGAGGAGGGAATACTTCCAAACTCATTCTATGAAGCCAGCATAACTCTAATACCAAAACCTGGCAAAGACCTCACCAAAAAAGAAAATTACAGACCAATATCCCTGATGAACGTAGATGCAAAAATACTCAACAAAATATTAGCAAACCGAATTCAAAAATACATCAAGAGGATCATACACCATGATCAAGTGGGATTCATCCCAGGGATGTAAGGATGCTACAACATTCGAAAATCCATCAACATCATCCACCACATCAACAAAAAGAAGAACAAAAACCACATGATCATCTCCATGGATGTTGCAAAGCATTTGACAAAATTCAGCATCCATTCCTGATTAAAACTCTCAGCAAAATGGGTATAGACGGCAAGTACCTCAACATCATAAAGGCTATATATGACAAACCCACAGCTAACATCATACTTAACGGTGAGACGCTGAAAGCTTTTCATCTAAGATCAGGAACAAACAGGGATGCCCACTCTCTCCACTGTTATTCAACATAGTACTGGAGGTTCTAGCCACAGCAATCAGACAAAACAAAGATATTCAAGGCATCCAGATTGGTAAAGAAGGAGTCAAATTGTCACTATTTGCAGATGACATGATACTGTACATAAAAACCCTAAAGATTCCATTCCAAAACTACCAGAACTAATATCTGAATTCAGCAAAGTTGCAGGATACAAAATTAACACACAGAAATATGTTGCTTTCCTATACACTTATGATGAACTAACAGAAAGAGAAATCAGAAAAACAATTCCATTCACAATTGCATCAAAAAGAATAAAATACCTAGGAATAAACCTAACGAAGGAAGTGAAAGACCTGTACTCTGAAAACTACAAGACACTCCTAAGAGAAATTAAAGAGGACACTAACAAATGGAAATGCATCCCATGCTCTTGGCTAGGAAGAATAAATATTGTCAAAATGGCTATACTACCTAAAGCAATCTACAGATTCAACGCAATCCCTATCAAACTACCAACAGCTTTCTTCAATGAACTGGAACAAATAATTCTAAAATTCATATGGAACCACAAAAGACCCGAATAGCCAAATCAATCCTGAGAAGGAGGAATAAAACAGGGGGAATTACACTCCCTGACTTCAAGCTCTACTACAAAGCCACAGTAATCAAGACAATTTGGTATTGGCACAAAAACAGACCCACAGACCAATGGAATAGAATAAAAAATCCAAACATTAACCCAAACATATAAAGTCAATTAATATTTGATAAAAGTGCCTTGGATATACAATGGTGAGATGACAGCCTCTTCAGCAGCTGGTGTTGGAAAAACTGGACAGCTACATGTAAGAGAAAGAAACTGGACAGCTACATGTAAGAGAATGAAACTGGACTACTGTCTAGCCCCATACACAAAGGTAAACTCAAGGTGGTTCAAAGACTTGAATGTAAGTCATGAAACCATAAAACTCTTAGAAAAAAACATAGGCAAAAATCTCTTGGACATAAACATGAGCAACTTCTTCATGAACATATCTCCCCGGGCAAGGGAAACAAAAGCAAAAATGAACAAGTTGGACTATATCAAGCTGCAAAGATTCTGTACAGCAAAGGACACCATCTGTAGAACAAAAAGACATCCTACAGTATGGGAGAATATATTCATAAAAAACGTATCTGACAAAGGGTTGACATCCAGAATATATAAAGAACTCATGCACCTTAACAAACAGAAAGCAAATAATCCAATTAAGAAATGGGCAGAGGACATGAATAGACACTTCTCTAAAGAAGAAATTCAGATGGCCAACAGGCACATGAAAAGATGCTCCACATCGCTAATCATCAGAGAAATGCAGATTAAAACCACAATGAGATATCACCTCACACCAGTGAGGATGGCCAACATCCAAAACACAAACAACAACAAATGTTGGCAAGGATGTGGAGAAAAGGGAACCCTCCTCCACTGCTGATGGGACTGCAAATTAGTTCAACCACTGTGGAAAGCAGTATGTAGGTTCCTCAAGAAACTCAAAATAGAAATACCATTTGACCCAGGAATTCCACTCCTAGGAATTTACCCTAAGAATGCAGCAGCCCAATTTGAAAAGGACAGATGCACCCCTATGTTTATTGCAGCACTATTTACAATAGCCAAGAAATGGAAGCAACCTAAGTGTCCATCAGTAGATGAATGGATAAAGAAGATGTGGTACATATACACAATGGAATATTATTCAGCCATAAGAAGAAAACAAATCCTACCATTTGCAACAACATGGATGGAGCTAGAAGGATTATGCTCAGTGAAATAAGCCAATCCGAAAAAGACAAGTATCAAATGATTTCACTCATATGTGGAGTATAAGAACAAAGAAAAAATATTGAAGGAACAAACAGCAGCAGACTCACAGAACCCAAGAACGGACTAATAGTTACCAAAGGGAAAGGGACTGGGGAAAATGGGTGGGAAGGGAGGGAAAAAAGGGCATTACGATTAGCAGATGTAGTGTTGGGGGGCATGGGGAGGGCAGTACAACTCAGAGAAGACAAGTAGTGATTCTATAGCATCTCACTGCGCTGATGGACAGTGACTGTAATGGGGTTGGTGGGGTGGACCTCATGAAGGGGTAGTTTAATAATCGTAATATTGCACATGTAATTGTAAATTAATGATAATAAAGTAAATTATAAAAAAACAAAGCAGATACCCCTCTCAGGTTGTGGCAGAAGGAAAGGCAAAGAGAGAGGAAGCAAGGCATGAGAAGTATTTGACACACTGTGGCTGGCTTTGAAGATGGAGGGGCCCATGTGTAAGAAACAGAGAGGCATCTCGGAGCTGAGCGTGACTCCAGTTCCCACCAGCAAGGAAATGGGGACCTCAGGCCTGGAACTGCAACTTGTATGAGGTCCCGAGAACCTCCAGAGAAGAGCCCAGCCCATCTGACACCTTGCTTTGGCCTTGTGATATCCTGAGAATAGAACTGAGTTAAGCCCACTTGGACTTCTGATGTACAGAACTGTAAGATAATAAATGATATTGTTTAAAAAAAAAAGTAAATTCAAGTTTGCTTTTGGAAGCCCATATAGATATTTATATGCAGCATAAATAAATTTATTTTTGTTGGTAAAATATAGACCAATTAATTTACACTTCTGAAAGTGGTAAATGGTGAAATTAATTGTTGGAGGTAGGAAGTTAATCATATTACTCTATAGATCAGTGTTCTACACCCAAAGAAAATTGTATGAACAAACTGTATTTTGGAGTATCAAACTGACTTTGCTTAAAATCCTAAATTAAAGCACACTACCTGCTGGTCCACAAATTTAGTAGCCTTTCATCTCATCTGACCACTCTGTCCAGTTGGAAAACGTTATTACTCTCTATGATTTAAAAAGAATGATTGCTAGGATTTTTGAAATTTTATGTGTAGTTTATAAATAGATGTCCTAAAAATATTGAAATGAGATAATATTTTCCAAATTTCAAATATAAACACTGTTATTATTTTGGAAAATTTACTTCTAAATTTTTTTGACTTAACTAAAAGTTGTTTTCTTATTTAATTAATATTGATGCTATAGGTCATCATAATCTCCTTTATGAAATAATGTAATAAAATGCAAATATTTAATAAAAGTACCTTTTATATGGAATATAAATAATGCCTGAAAGCCTAAATAACATTTTTTGTTGTTATCTATAGTTTCTTTAAAGGATCTAGCCTTAATATGCTGACTAAAATTAATAATCGTACTTACATAAATATAACATTGATATTGTATTTAAACATTTTTGTTCAATACATTTGTTTTCTCTGTATATAAGTAGATGTGCATTTCTATATGTAAAGTCATCTTTCTGAAGAAAGATATCTTTATCTTTTTCTGAATTCTTTGATTTCATTTATTTTCAAATGTGTTAATACTATAGTTCTTTAGTTACTCTAGGTTTATACTGTTTTGTTAATCCAGTAGTGTAAGTTATTCCATTTTATTCTTCTTCAAGTTTGTCTTGGCTATTCCATTTCCATTGCATTTCAATATATATTTTAATTTCAGGTCACCAGTTTCCAGAAGTAATTTGCTATATTATATTGGAATTATTTTGAATCCTGTAGAATAATGTAGAAATAATCTGCATCTTTACAATATTAATTATTTTTATCCATGAGTATATTACTTTCCCCCAGTTTTTTAGAACTTTAAATTTTTCCATGGTTTTGTCACTTTTGATGAACATTGTAATGTTGCTCGATTTACTACTAGATGTTCATTTCATAATATTACCCCAAGTATTTTAAATTTTATTTCTTATTATTGTGGCCATTTCAAGTAGCAACTTTATCAAAAATCAGGTGATAAATGTTTAGATATACAAATTGTTTTTATATTGAACTTGTTTATTTTTTAATTCCATTTGTTTGCCTGTAGTCTCTTTTTTATTTTCTCTATGTGCCATTAACTCATTTGTAGTTAATAACACATTTGATTCCTTCTATTTGATCTTTACATGATTTTCTTTTATTTCCTTGCTTATTGTGCTGGCTAGGATCACAAGTAAAATGAGGATAATGGTCATCCTCAAATGTTCCCGATTGGGGAGGAACGCATTCAATGTTTTGTCAGTAAGCATGATGTTTACGGTAATTTTTTTTTCAGACAGACTTTATCAGATAAAGCACATTTAATCTATTTCAAACTCAGATGACATTTTTTAAAAATCATGAACAATTGTTGAATTTCATTGTTTTTCATGCATCTGAGTATTTTGCTTTTCTCTTATATTTTACAAATAGTGTAAACACTTTGATTTTTGAAAAGTTAAATATTGTTTTTGAAATAAACCTTTTTGTTATGATGTACTATTATACAATTTTGTGTAACAGATTCAATTTGACTATATTTTGTTTTATATTCATGTTGATACGACATTTCAGCCAATGTCTTTGTCAATCTAAAATTTTGGTGGACTTATGAGTAGTTTCCTTGTTTTTTCACCCACTATGGATGATTTGAATACATTTTATATTTATTTCTATTTCAAATAAGTATAAAAAGTTACCACTGAATCCATCCTGGCCAGTTTATTTGTTGGTAAATATTTAATTAGGGATTGAATGTCTACAAAAGTATAGGACTGTTTTCAAGTTTTCTATTTCTTTTTACAGAATTGGCAATATGCATTTTAAAATTATTTTACATTTTATCTATATTTTCAAATTTAGCTTCCTATTTCTTTCTTTCTTTTTTTTAAATTTATTCTTTGTTAATCATCCTGCTTTGGAATTCATCAATTCTAAAACTTCTGAAGAAGTGACTCTTTGCTTTTTCATTTTTTGTATGGCACACTTGCTCACTATTACCTTGATTTCCACTCTTTTTTAGATTATTTCCTTCATTCTATTCTTCAGGATTATTTTACTGTTTTTCTTTTAGCTTAATGAGATGAAAGTTTAGATCATTTAATTCGACCTTCAACTTTTCATGTAAGCTTTTAAATATCCCTCTAAGCTCTATGGTAGCTTCATCCCACACATTTTGATATGCCACATTATTATTGTTAAGTTTTAGATATTTTGATTTTCAATGAGATTTCTTCTTGATCTATGGGTTCTCTTAACTGTGTGATGGGAATTTCCAAACATTTGGATACGTTTTAGCATTTTCCTTATTGCTAACTAAATTTTACTGAGGTTAGAGAATAACAAACTTTTTATCTCAAGTAGTCAATATCTATTGAAACTTGCTTTTTTTCTGCCCCGCATGTGGTCTGTTTTTGAATATGTCTCCTAAGTGCTCAAAAAAAATATTGTTTACACTGAGAAAAGCAACAGTAGTTTTTAAGCTTCTCTACTTGTCAGTTCTTCAATACTAAAACAAGAGCTTTTCAGTATGGATTAAATATTATACTATAAATTGTTTCAACGGTTATTTCCTGACATGAGAAGAATTAAATCAGTTCTTTGCTATGTCAGTTTTTATAGATTTTTAGAAGAGGACTAGTAAAATATAAATATAATAAATATGTCATGATGGGAACTGAAAGTCTTGATACATTTCTAAACATACTGAAAATTTTTTACAGCATAGTTATTTAAAGAGAGTTTACTTAAGTATTATGGAATTATTTATTAACATAATAAAGTTATTAACTAGGCAACATATCTTCATATGGTGCTATATATCTTGAGCCACAATTCTTTTCCCTTGGATATCAAGTTTTTTGTTCCTATTAGCAATCAGAGTTGTAGAAAAACATTATGAAAATTCTGATTCTATTTTACTATAGGCAAAAGTTCTTATATATTTTATTTCTCTTCCCAGTGTGGGGAACTGTGCTGTATTTACCTTTTTCTTTAAAGTTCAGAAAATTTTTTAGTAATTCTAAGATCAGGTCTTTCTTTTCATTAACACTGATTGGCACTTGGCATAACCTTTCATTATTAAGGAAAGAAGTTTTTCTTCAAGAAACACTTTGCTATTTTTGCAATGCCAATTCAGATATTCTGGTGATCCTTTTAGCTGATTCTGATAGAAGGTATACTGATCTGTTCATTGTTATTGAATAAAATGTAAATAATTTTATATGTTTATACAGGTAACCTTTGAATAACATAGGTTTGAATTGCACTGATCCACTTATATGCACATTTTTTTTCAATTAATATACCTGAAACATTTTGGACATTTGCAACAATTTGAAAAACTTGCAGAGTAACCGTTTCGCCTAGAAGTATGGAAAAAAATAAGAAAAAAGGTATGTCAAGAAAGCATAAAATATGCTGATACTAGTCTATTTTATCATTTACTACCATAAAATATATACAAATCAATTATAAAAAGTTAAAATGTATCAAAAATTATACACACATTTACAGATCATACATGGCACCATTTGCAGTCAAGAGAGATGTAAACAAATGTAAAGATGCACTATTAAATCATGACTGCATAAAGTTAACTATAGGACATACTGTGATACTGTAATAATTTTTGTAGTTACCTCCTATTGCTATGACGGTGAGCTCAAGTGTTGTGAGTATCTGTTTAAAATGCTGTGTGAGGCTCATTACCTCCACGATAGCATTTCATCACTCCAGTAAATTAAGTATTGCAGTAAAAAGTGATTTCTCACAGCGATCATATACTTTTATTGGGTTTAATGCAATATCTCAAACCTTGAATAACACCACTGGACTCATATGAAGAGTTCTGGAAGTGCCCCCAAGAAGCTGAGAAAAGTTACAATATTACAAAAAAGCATTGCATTGCTTGATATGTGACACAGATTGAGGTGTGCAGCTGCAGTTACTTGTCATTTCCAAATAAAAGAATCCAGCATAAGGACCAAGTTAGAAGAGGAAAAAGAAATCTTCGAAGCTGTCACTGCAGCTACACCAGCAGGTAAAAAACTTTGCACTTTTTGTGAAATACCTTTTCATCTTGTATTGAAAATGCAGCTTTTATGTGGGTGTCAAATTGCTATAATAAAGACACATTTATAGACCCTAATATGATTTGAGAAAAAGTGAAGACATTATATGACAACTGAAAGCAAAAGAAGTGGAAATTTTAATACCAGCCAAGGATGGTTTGATAATTTTAGAAAGCAGTTTGGTTTTAAAAATGCCAATGCAACAGAAGCACCTCCTGCTGACCGCGAGGCAGCAGATGAGTTTCCTGACACTATTGACAAAATCACTGAAGAGAAAAGAAACCTGCCTGACCAAGTTTTTAATGCAGACCAAAGTGCCCTTTTCTGGAAAAAAGCCATGCCATTTATTACTAAAAAAAGGACATTTATTAGTAAGGAAGAGAAGAGAACTCCAGGATTTAAGGCAGGAAGAAATGGTCTAACTCTTCTCTTTTGTGTAAAGGCAGTCAGGTCTGTGATAAGGACTGCTCATAGCTATCAAGTGGCTAGCACCCAAGCCTTAGAGGGAAAAGGTAAACACCAGCTGCCCGTCATTTGGTTGTACAAGAAGGCCTGGACAATGGGAACCCTTTTCCTGGACTGGTTCCATTGATGCTTTGTCCCTGAAGTCAGAATGTATCTTGCAAAATGAAGGACTGCTTTTTAAATTTCTTTTAAAATTGGACAATGCCCTTGGCCACACAGAACTCAATGAGTGCAACACCGAACACATCAAAGTCCTCTATATGCCCCCATGTACAATGTCTTTCATTCAGCTTCTAGATCAGGGCGTCATAAGGACCTTTAAGGCTTATTACACATCATCCTCTATGGAAAGGATTATCAACACTATGGAAGACAATTTAATACAGAAAATATAATGAAAGCCTGGAGGCATTACACCATTGGAGATGCCACTGTTGCAGAACAAGCTGTGGAAGCCAGCACGCTCAAAACAATAAACTTCTGCTGGCAAAGAACGGTGCCCAGAAGGTGTGAATGATGTCACAGATTATGACAGAGCCCATCAAGGAAATCATGAGAAAGATTGTGGATATGGTAAAAAAAAAGGTGGGGTGTGAAGAGTTCAAGATATGGCTCTTGGGGAAATTCAAGAGCTAATAGACATCACACAAGAGGAATTAGCAGAAGACAACTTGCTGGAGATGAGTGTTCCTGAAGATGAAGAAGAAGACAAAGAAGAAGCAGTGCCAGGAAACAAATCAACATTAGATGATCTGTCAGAGGGTTTCAGTTACTCAAGACTGCTTCTGAGATTTTTTATGACCTGGATCCTTCTATGATATGGGCATTGAAACTAGAGCAAATGTGGAAAAATGAGTGATACCATATAGAAACATTTTTAGAAAAGTGTAGAAACAAAAGAGTGAAAAATTACAATGTAATTCTGTAAAGCTACTCTGAGTGCCTTCCCCTCCTGCCTTCCCTCCACCTTCTCCACCTCTGCTGCCCTGAGACAGCAACACCAGCCCTGTCTCTTCCGCAGTCTGTTCAACGTGAAGACAACAAGGATGAAGACTTTTATGATGATCCACTTCCACTAAATAATAATAAATAATTATGTCATACAATTAAAAAACCTACCTCGTTTGTATGTGTGTGTGTCTTTATGTGAATATCTAATAACTATATGAGACATTTTTGTGTCATCATCATTACTCTGTGAGTCTTTATAAGTAGTATGTCATTGCAAGGCTTGTATAGAAGTGGATGTCCCATCTTTACCTAGGCATAAGGTGTGTGATACTTAAAAATAAAATTAATAATGTGTCATTTTCTTACTGTTTTATATCATTGCTTTCAAAGAATTACACTACTGTTCAGTATGCCCTCCTGTAATTGGAGAAATGGCCTATCAGCCTATCATCACAAATAAGTGGTATTTAAAAAATGTAACAATGTTTCCAATACTGTATTATGAATATGACTGTTACACTGTATGCCAACAAAAGTTAATGATTCAATCATTAGCATATAGGGTGGACTGCCATAAAGCAATCATATTGCTCCTTCTTCAATATCAATGCATGAAGCAATATACCTATAAATATAAATTTCTTTTTCACATTATCTTTTTCATTTTTGATGGCTACTGTCTCTAATATGTATAACATCTACAGTGTGTTGTGTCCTATAAGACAATACTGATGTATGTATTGACAGACAATTAATCTTGTAAATGAATAACAAACTTATTTTATTGATAATATAGTATGGTACTATACATGTATTTTTCTTATGAGTATCTTACATTTTTTCTTTAGTTCATTTTATTGTAAAAATACAATATATAATACATATAACATGCAAAATATGTTTTAATTGAGTGCTTATGTTATCAATAAGGCTTCTAGTCAACAGGATATACATTAGTAGTTAATATTTGGGGAGTCAAAAGTTATATGCAGATTTTTGACTTTTTAGGGGGTCAGCACACCTACAGCCCATATTGTTTATACGGGTCAACCATATATCCATTCGTTTTTCACAGAGTTCTCCCATAGACTATCGCTGTTTCTTATTCTACATCCTTTCCCTTTAGAAATCTCATCATCATTACAAACATCTCCTATCAGGGGCAGATTATATTTCCCATTTTTGGGTACCCACACATCAGCACAACATCTGGCACAGGGCCAATTACATATAAAGTATAATTCATCATACATATAAAATAAATGCATGATGAATTGAGCTTCCAAAATATGAAATGCATTAAAGGTACTGAGGCACATCACCTGTTCAGTAACTTTGGCAAAGAAAATTAGCATGCTAATCATAAGATAAATAATAGTCAAGTAAATTCTTTAAGACAATGAACACCTGTAATGAGGTTAAGAAATGAATTTAACAGGCATTATTAAATGAAATTCAAATCTGTTTAAAAACTAAGAAATCTAATCAATAGTATCAAGACTATTATTTCCAAGCTAATTGTTATTTGGCAGTGAGTGATTTTATTCACTCCAAAAATTCTCTAATTTTATATTAGTGTTTTAATAATCATTTATATGTAAATCTACATGAAATTATGAAATAAGTTTTTAAGATATTATTGATACTGATATCTAAGTAGAATCCTGTCTATGATTTTTTAAGAAATAGTATAAGTATATCCAGTAAGCGAAAACAAGGTTGAAAAATAAACATTAATTTGTATTAGAAACACAAAAACTGAAAATGTTAGAATGCAAGATTGATACTATTTTCACAAATAAGAAATAGAGTCATCATGGTCTTAAGAAGTTCCATGTTCCCAGTAAATTTATTTTAGAATGGTTGGATCATTAGTCTAAATATTGTCTACTTGCCATTTTCACTAACATATTTAAGAATATGCTTTTCCTCTTTTCTCAATAGTTTATAATACCTGACATCCAGTATCTGAAATGCTTCATAACACCTTGGTTGGTAGCGCCAAAAAGGATGCCACAACTCTCCATTTCCTACTTGATCATTACTGATGCATGAAACAAGATTAAAAGGGAAATGGAATGTTTGTGCTTATTTTTTAAATAATTATTTTATCAAAACACAAACATAGCATCCTTATATAAGCTTGATTTTAGATGAATACTTGTTCATGTATTATAAGTAGTTCATGGTTATACAAACTAGGATGTATAAATTCAATAGTTAATACTATTATTTTATCTGTCACTCAGGACAAGAGAGTCTGTCTGCCTCTCATTGATCAGCAATTATGATCCTTTATAAAACTCTTGGGAAGTATAACCACTCACAAATTTATAAGTAATTTATCATTAATACATGTGTATATGTTAGTGAAAATATATTATTAGTAGTAAAACACTAAATATTTAATATATAATAATGATATATAGTACATGTAAGTACACATATTTATATATGCAAATAAAGCACATTATTAATATGTACAATTAAACATGAACATACATATATACTTATATATGTATTTATTATATGTATATCAATAAATATACACAAATATATACATATCAAAGCTAATGTAATGAAAGATAATATTCATAACTTTATCAGTACTCATTTCTGTCACCATACTTACCAGAAGTTGGTTCTATTTCCGTGTTCCATCATGCTTCTGGTTTCCCTTTGTACTCAGTTGGCCCTAATCTATTTATAGCTCTTTATTATCAGTGAAACAGAAGTTTTATCCCTGAAGTGTCTATGCTTTAGTAGTTCTGTTCTGAGTTGTAGTTTTCCAATAACATTAATTACTGGAATGCGAGTGCTAAGAAGCAACTTCGAGGATTCCCCTGAATTTCATATTGACTAACTTTTGCCTCCATTATGAAGCAGCACCCAATTTGAACTTGATAATTAGGACCAATCATCAAGTCAATGGAGCAACCCATCCTTTCAGGCTCAGGTATAACCTTTGGGATAACCAAGAGGTAGTTACTGTTTTCAGCTCAATGAAAACTGGGTTGTTTCCTCTAGTGAAATAGAAATTGTTCCTCCTTTGAGATTGATGACTTCTAAACTAATTTTTCTAGTGGATAATTAAGGGTAATGAGAAGAACCACTTTATCTTTTACCTTTTAATTTCTATATCTGTAGCAAAATGGCATATAATATATATATATACATATGTATCATATTACAGCATAAAATATCTCATGAGAAAGAACACAAGCTTCACATTGTATTGTCACAGATAAGGCTGGCTCCAGTCTTCTATGGGCTGTTCCAGTTGCATATGAGGCCAGTTTTTTCAGGGTGATAAGTGTGTGGTAAAAGTGAATTTTATCACTGTCATGAGAATAGTGACATACATTTTCTTTGTAAAATGAGTCAAAAGTGATTCTATAAAAGATTCTGGGAGGCAAATAAAGTCCTTTAAACTACAGATGGTATTGTTTGCAAAGGCATATCAGGCAAGGAATGAAAATCCAGATTAAAATTAAGTATTTATTCTAGTTAGGGATAACTGCTACCCATTCCATGTTGGAAAGGGTGTGATGTAATCAATGTGTACTCAGGTGGCTACCTTGTTCACAAGGAAGGCAATCATAACAAGGGGTTATTGTTAATCTTGGCTATTGGTAAGTAAAAGCCCTTCCTGTGCCAAGCACTAACTTCACCCACTGCTTCTTGGGATTTTTGAGTTAGGACTAGACTGGATAATAAAAGAGGGTATACTGACATATACAAAACTGGTTATCCTGTTCACTGCATTAATGACAGCCTTCTGTGTAGTGGCTGCCCTTGGTGCAACCATGTGAACATTCACATACAATATGCTCACTCTCTCAGCTCATTTTCAGAGGTCTATACACTTATCATCCCCAGATTTCTATATCACCAATTTTACAATTTTATTTCTTCTTCCAACTTCTAGATAAATTTTTGGGTACTTCCCATGAAGCACCTATAGATCTTTACCTCAAGCTATCTTTGCATTTATACAGAGTGAAACCTACCCACTGGACCCACTCGCAGGGCTTCTTTTCCTAAAGGCCTTTGGAATTGTCCTTGCATGACGCTGAAAGGGCACACCATTCACATTCAGGTCATGCCAGCAGAGTGTTTTAGTTCATCTACAAACTGGGCCTTTTTATTCTGTCAGTGAGTCTTAAGAAACTCAAATTAAGTTTATAGGTGTGAGTTTAAGAAGGGCAATTGTAGCTGGAGTTATGGGATTATAGGGAACTTTCTCTTAGAACTTATTTGTACCTTCAGGAACTGCTCAGTACTGATTTGTATATAGCAGCTTTTTATGTCCAATAGAATGTACACAAAAATTTATGATTTAGTACAGGAGATTTCTATTCATAATACATATTTTTTGTCATATACAAATCAAGTAAAGTTTCAGAAATTTGGCAATTAATTTCACTTTTAGAATCAATTGGCAACTGCCAAAGATCTACTTGTTTCAAATGATTCTTGTTTCTTCTTCAGGCTGATTTCCATCATGGTAAATGTGGCCGGTGGTAATGTGCTCTGCAGTGGCCCTCAGTGCCCCAGGATCTTACTATGGCCATTTAATTCAGAGAGCCGATTTCAATGGCTGTGGCAGAGGAGACATTTTAGACAAAGGGCATGCATGTATAAAATATTAAGGCAAGAGAAAATATGATGTATTCAAGGAAGTAAAAGTATTTTTGTACTTATATATTAAGTAATTATATTGAAAGTACAGAAAAAGAGTGATAGGACGTGATACTGGAGAGTGGACAGGAGCATACTGTGAAGATCCTCACGGGCTCTATTGAAAACAGTTCAAGGTCCTCATATTTTACACTCAAATGTGGGTGCTCTTAATGCCATAGGTAATAAGGAAAAAATGACTTAATTTTCAGCACATAATAAGAAGAATCCCATATTATGCAGAAGAGAGGAAATACTCTTTGGGAAATGCTCAATGATGTATCTATAATTTTTCTCAACAAGAGCTATTTTTCTAGGTCTAAGAAATATAGAAATACATATTTTTTAATATTTATTTTTATGTGTTGAAGTAAATGGACATTTCTTAGACTTTTAATAATCTGTACCTCTCTAAAGAAATAAAACCTTAGACAATGAATATTTACAATATCTAGTATTTGGTACAAATGGGTATCTCTTTTAAAAATATCTATTTAGGGCCAAATATGTTATTTGTAAAGAACTTTACTATTCATTAACTACACTTCAGTAGTAAAAAAAAGTGAGCTTTTATTTTAACATTCATAGCATATAGGGATTGCATTTTGGGCATATATCAAGAATAGCAATCAAGGAATTGAATATATTTAAACTGTTGAAAAAACAGATAGTCAAATTCACTAAATTATTGTTTATTTTTAAAATAGCCGTTTGCTATTGCTTGACTCACAGTGATTTTCATATAATTAGCTGCTCAATTAAGCACAGTGTCTTTTTATTCAAATCAGTTCCATGTAAAAGAGCAGTAGAAGCAATATATTTCAGGAAGACAGGACATAGCCTCTAACAACATAAGAACTGTAATTTAGGTTAATATTTAGTCTTTATAATTTATATTGACTTAAGCACCTTGTTTTATGACATTCTACTTCCATAATGTTTTGTATGTTAGAGAAATGTTAAATGGTTTGCTATGCTCTATATTATTGTATCCATTATGTGCAGCTAGAAGCATATTTCAATGATATTTATACAAAAAGTCATTCATAATACCATTTGCCTCAGATTTATGTTTTGGTTTTATTTGCTTTTGACTTAACAATTTCAACACATTTTATTTGAGTTTACCAACTAAAAGTGTTTTAAATATAAATGTAAAATTTTGTTTGAAGCACTAATATTTAAACAAAATTCTCGTTTGATAAGTGTCTCCTAATATTTTTGAGGTTTTGCTAGTTTATCTGTCCAGTAATCAATGGTGTATTCCCTTCTTGGTGATAAATGTAACTATAAATGGAATGAAATAAAATTAACATGGGAGATGAACCAATTGCTGTTTGCATCCAACTATATGCTTAAAGACATTTTCATTTATTATCAAATTATTACAGCCTGCCAACATTTGAAATGAGATGAGATGACACACAAAATTACAGCATTTACACCTAAGAGGCAAGCAGACTGCTTCTACTGGTTAGAGAGTGTGTATGTATATGTTAGAAGTCCAATATGATTTTTTAATTTAATCTGCTTCAAGTGGAAACTTATGCATGTTATCATAATTGCCTCTCTCTGTGCTTCTTCTTATGTGATTTTAAATAGTACAACAGGGTTTACAAGAAAATAGTATAAGTCTAAAGCAGCAGTATAACCCTGACTGAGCAAATCTACTGGCACTATCTTCCACTGAGAGTGTAAGTATCAAGTTTGCATGAGTTTTTCCAGCTTGTGCACTGTAATTTGGTTTGCCTTTAAAAG
This sequence comes from Smutsia gigantea, assembly GCA_032199065.1. NCBI lineage: Eukaryota > Metazoa > Chordata > Mammalia > Pholidota > Manidae > Smutsia > Smutsia gigantea. The sequence goes on from JAVSCE010011487.1 coordinate 118,969, forward strand.
GCAGTTTGTCCCTGTCTTTTGGTTTTACATCTGTTGAAACCTAAATCATCAGATCAATTCCACTTAATAGTGCCTTAATTTTAGGGACTTATTCTATAATTTAATACTTTTTACCTTATTGTCCAACTTTCTTTTCACAGTTCAAAATTCATTCTTTACTCAAATCAACATTTGCTTCGAACGGTTTCAATCAATTTAAAATGAATTTGTATCAGATTGGGGAATCCTAAACAATTCTAATTGAGCTTTGAGGTAGCTTTTTGTAGTAAGGGTTATTTTCTGAATGACTACATTCTTTTCTACCTCATGAATGGATTATACAATAGTCTCTGCTTACATTTTCAAGCCTAATCTTCCTTACACACATAACCCAAGAATATAGTTTCTTAATCATCTCATTCCCTATTTAATCTACTCATTGTTCTGGAATTATTTAATTTATTTAGCAAATATGTATATAGCACTTCATATGCATCAGGCATCATTCTTAGTGCCTTAGAATTATGAATAGATTCAACATTCATACCACTTTCATTATCCTACCCAATTTGGTCCCACTGCTCCTTTTCTAATTTGTAAATATTTATTTCTTTCCCTTCTACTTTGAATCTTTCTCTGTATTCATGTTTAAGAACAAACAGCACATTCTAGGGCTCAATTCTCTTGCACTAACCACTGCTTTATGTGTATTTCACTTCAGTATTTAAATAGGTTTGTGCTTAAAGAGTTGAGAATCCTAATATTTAGAAGAACAGTTTCATATGCCTAGAAAATTCTTTTCTGGCTTAGTCAAGGAAATAAAAACAGTCTTTAATTTTTATGGGATTACCAGTAAAATAAATAAACTAATAGAAAAATGGTACATAACATATCAACAATTTAACTTCAAAAATAGCTAAACTATCTTGAGTGTTGTTTCATATATAACATATATTAGCATATATTATATAATATATAAAATATGATTAATATAGAACCCATAGATAGTATTATATCTATAAAATATTATCTATATTAACATATAATATATAATGTTTTGAGAGCTAGGGGATGATATATCAAAAATGCATATGTTTTAAGGATTATCTGAGTAGATTGCATGAAGCTAATCTTTTGCATATAATAATTATATAAGATTATATATATACCATATGTAGGATTATCTACACATTGTAGAACATAACTGTATATGTATAACTTACTTTATTGTGCTTTGTTTAAATGTGCTTTGAAGATACTGTGTTTTTCACAAATTAAAGGATTGTAGCAACCCTGCATCAAGCAAGTCTATTGGCACCATTTTTCCAACAGCATTTGCATACTTCATGTCTCTATGTCACATTTTGGTAATTCTTGTAATATTTCTAAATTTTCAATATTATCATATTCATTATAGTGATTTGTGATCAGTGATCTTTGCTGATAATATTGAAGCCTTTAAAATATGACTAAGTTGCTGTGTTCTCATGATAAAACTAATGGATGAGGAGTTGCTTCTTATGCATGTGCAAAGAATGTGGTTTCTTGAGGTGACTCTACTCCTCGTGAAGATGCTGTTAAGACTGTTGAAATTACAGCAAAGTATTTAGAATATTGCATAAACTGTTGATAAAGAAGCAGCAAAGTTTAGGAGGACTGACTCCAATTTTGAAATAAGTTCTGTGGGTAAAATTTTATCAAACAGCTCACATCCTACTGAGAAATCCTTTGTTAAAGGAAGAGTTCATCAGTGTGGCAAACTTTATGGTGGTCTTCTTTTAAGAAATTGCCATGGCCACACCAGCCTTCAGCAACCACTATGACATCAGTCTGCAGCCATCAACATCAGGGCAAAACCCTCCACCAGCAAAATGATGACTCACTGGAAGTTCAGAGGACAGTTAGCTTTCTTTAGCATGAAGTATTTTTAAATTAAGGTATCTACATTTTTTTCAGACATAATGCTATAATACATTTACTAGACTACAGTATAGTATAAACATGACCTTCATGTGCACTGAAAAACTAAAAATTTTAATTGAATCCTTTATTGCAATATTCACTTTGTAGCAGTGGTCTGGAACTGAGTAAGCAATATCTCTGAGACATGCCTATATACTATAAGGTATATATTACACACTAAATGTATGTGTATATTTGTATACACACACACATGTATATGATTATTATGCATTATATCTACAGGATTATATATATAATCATATGTGTACATATGTGTGTATAGAATTATAAATATAAAGTAAATAATTTACCATGTTAAAATAAGATTTCCTTTCATTTTGATTTTTTTATAGTGGGGAACAGCTTCTCTTAAGGGATATTAGTACTTCTTTTTGAGATTATAGTAAGTACATTAGATATTAAATCATTAATATGACTTAATTAACTATGTTTGTTTAAATGTTTGCCATTCCTAAAAAGTTCTTCCTGTGTACAAATTTCCAAAAATCATAATAGACATCATTTAATACTCTGAGCAGTTAAAAGATTGTTCTATATTTTAGCCAACTCACTGAGAAATTAAAGCTTCAACAAAATTCTGAAAGAGCTTCCTTCTGGGAAAGTTAGTAAGCAATTTTTAAAAAATAGATGCTAATCATATTTGATATCCAAAAATATATAGGTGATATTCTAAGCTGTTAGTACTTTTTTATAAATACTTTAAATAATTACTTTTGGTTATAAAATACATTTAACCCATTTTTAAGATTTTAATTATTAACATTTTTCTAACTAATGTCAAATGAGTAAAAAGTGAATAAAACATAATGGATTCTCTAATGAGGTAATAATGATTTCTGATTCTTCAGTGTTGTCCTTGTCTAATTCCTTAAGTACATTATTTCACTATTGCATGTTTTAATTTTTCCTACATCATCAGAACATTATTTTGATATTCAGTTCAAACTAAATTGATTTGGAATGTTAGTATAATCTAAAATAAAATGGGGATTCTTAAAAATTTTTCATTAGAACTGGTTCATAATGTATAACTTTAACAGCTTGGAAGCCTGAAGTACTTTGGTGGAGAATTTCACCCAAAAAATTATTAGAATTAGTAGCTGGATTCAGCAAAGTTGCAGGATACAAAATTAATACACAGAAATCTGTTGCATTCTTATACACTAACAATGAACCAACAGAAAGAGATATCAGGAAAACAATTCCATTTACAATTGCATCAAAAAGAATAAAATAACTAGGAATAAACCTGACCAAGGAGGTGAAAGACTTGTTCTCTGAAATCTTTTAGACACTGATGAGAGAAATTAAAGAAGACATCAATAAATGGAAATCTATCCCATACTCATGGATGGGAAGAATTAATATTGTCAAAATGGACATCCTGCCCAAAGCAATTTACAGATTCAATGCCATTCCTATAGAGTTCCTCTTTTAAAAGTTACTGTTTCAGTTATCAATTAGCTGCTAAAAACCACTCCAAAACTTTGGGCTTGGAAACAGTTTGTTTAATTTCTCATGATTCTAGGGGGTTGGCTGAGCAGTTACATTGCTGCTTTCACCTGGATATCATGTGGCTGCATGCAGCCAGTGGTTTGGGGACAGATCTTAATTAGACCAATTTATGTGACAGTTTCTCTCTCAGTTCTTTGGGTTCTTCATGGCAAGGTAGACCCAGGGCGTGTCACAAATGGGTTTAAGTTCAAGCTTAAAACTTTTTGATACCTAGACTCTAAAACTAATGAAATACAACTTTAACTTCATTTTTGGTCAAAGCAAGTTATAAAGACAGACCAGATTCAAGGAGCCAGGGAAATAGATCTCACCTTTTCTTGGAAAGATCTGCAAATAAATTTTGGCCATATTTAATATACTAACTTAATGTAAACTAGCTTTTATTGTAGCACTATCATATCTGAACTTTTATTTTGCCTTTTTGTCTGAAGGTTGGGAACTCTAGGAGAGATTCCCAATGCTGCTGAACTGTGATATTGGTGAGTTAAAAACTTTCTCTAATTCAGTTTCCATATCTGCAACACTGTACATATTAACTTTAGTCTCTTTGAGTTATTCTGTAAATGAATTAAGATAATATATAAGCTGCCAAGCTTACTACCAGGTATATGATAAACTCTAGATAATTGTTTGTTCTTAGCTATTTCCAAAAGCCTTTTATTCAAGTTCTCTGAGAACTATATTCATAAAGAAAAATGTTATGAACTCTATTTTTACTTGACATATATGAGTCCTGCTTTTAGAAAGAGAAGTCTTTTTGTGTGATAAATTATGCTTATAAATCAATATTAGTGTTTAAACTTACTGCAACAACACTTTCCCAATTCTCTGAATAAAATGAAACATCTAATTGCAAACACACTGCTTACTCACATTTTTAATATGAACTTGCTTGAATCTTTCCCTTTCCATCAATAGAATCTTCAGTATAATTGACTCAAAATCACCATAGGCTCAATTCTACCCAGTGCCACATTCTTACCCCAAACCCTGAGATAAAGAATATCTGGTTATTAAATGTATAATGAGCCCTGAGCCATTGTCTCTCTGGCTTTACTAAGTAGTGATATTATCATTTCTATGGTTGTCTGACTAAATTCTGTCATGCTGTTATGGACCTAATTCCCAGTGAGTAAGCCTCTCGATTATTCAAACTATCATCAAATTATATCCCAGTCCACTTTCTCATCCAAACCCTAATTTTCTATTTTTCTAAGAAGGATCATGTTATCCACACTCTTACACACATACACATATATGCACTAAATATATACATACAGTCCTTGACTGCCTGGCAAATGCTGACTTTTATTTAAAATATTAGCTTAAATATCAAATATATGAATTCTCTATTTCAGATTCCTTGATTTCCCAGCCCCAGTACTTTCAACAAGTATCATACAGGGAACTACAGAGTATTTCACTCAGTACTCTGTACTTATGTTTTCCACAGCCTTTTTTGGACTATATAGTATCATTTTATATATCTGCTTCCTACAGTCTCTGTGATCCCTTTGTTTATAGAATTTAATTTTACCCACTGTAAATAAACATTTCTTGGTCTAATACTTTTTACAAACTAGAAGCTAAAAATGATTAAAGAAAGAATGGTTACATTGGCATTTATTATTTTAAATGTTATTAGGTAAAAGTTCTAGTTTAACCAATATGTACTATAAAAAAGATTTTGTTGAATAGGAAAAACTTTATCATTCACCAATTCCAATATGAAATATTTGAAAAAAAAACCCAGGAGTTTAATGAATGTAACTATCCTAAAGTAATCCAATTGCTTTTCCTAACCATTAGTGAGTAATGAAGACATTTTTATTGTGATTGAATAGTAAACTGAAGGTGTATCCTTAGTCAAAAAAATGTATTTTGAAAAATATAAGCCAGTAGCCCATATTTAAAAGAAAATGATGTTGTATCAGCAACACTATATCATTTGTGATAAGAAAAATAGCAATTATTAATTAAATAATACATTAATCTCCACTCAGATGGCATGCAATTATGTTGTTTACACTACTTTGATAGCCTAAGTCATATGATATGGATAATGAAGTGGATTACAGTGTACAAAATAGTGGTATTCAAATTTATAAGATTTCAGAATAAAAAATCAAAATATGCTCATTATACCCATCAACATTCTCATATCCTAAATTATGACTAATCTATACATAGACCAAATAGAAAATAAAACATGCAAAATTGGAAGGAATTGATATTAATTAAATTAATTTTAAACATTTGGTTTGTTGGTATGGGTTTTTAATGAGATAATTTGGAAGAACAAACCAATGGCATATATGACAACATGGAACATTTCAGAAACATTATGCCAAAAAAACTAGCTGGACACAAAAGTATATATTTCATAATTCCATTATATGAAGTGATATGGTGGAACTAAACAATGATGAAAAAAATTTTTTAAGTGTCTCACAGACAAGAGGTTGGGTGGCAGATAGGGGAATATTATGCAGTTGTGATTAGACTCACTTGTTACAGGGAATATTCTGGGCTGGTGCATGAAAATCTATTCCTGATAGGGATGAGATTTATTTACACTAATGTATCTATTTGCCTAATAAAACAGTTAATATTTGTGCATTTAATTTTATAGATATGTATATGTGCAAAGAACATAATTTTGTGAATAGTTAGGAAAAAATTGACTCAAAAATGACAAATGGTGAGAACTGTAGGTGGCTCATGCATATACATGGGTTAATTATATTATTTAGTTGTTATATATCTGAATTTTTGCATAATATAAAACTTAAAATATACTTAAAATTAAATGAATAATTATAATCTGACTGGGGCTACTGATTTAGTAAGATCTTTAAAAAATACTGTATTAATCAGTAATATAACCAAATAATAACATTTAAGAATATCAACAAAAACTAATAATTGAACGAAAGGTATGGTATTGGGAAATTAAAGCATTTTAAATATCTCATCCTAGCGTACTGGGGGAAATGACACATTTAACAAACTGAATGAGCTATCTCAAAATAAAAAGGAGACTGGTGTAAACCTTTAATTCTTTTCAATAAACATGAAGAATTAAAAGTAATCCTTAAATTTACTTTTCTCAAAAAATAAATTTTCTCTGAGAATACAATTATGGAATTGTAATTATATAATTATATAATATATAATTAACATAATAATTAAGAAACGGTTCAATGGGAGACTGTTTATAATAGCAGAAAAGTCAATAAATATTTCAACTATTATCTGAACAAAAAGCAAAGGTAAAAAATAGAAAACAATTACAAATAAGTTAGATGTTAATCCAACTATATCAATAATCATAGTGAATGCCAATGTTCTAAATACAGCAATTTAAATATAGCGATTATCAGAGTGGATCAAAAGCCCTTCCCAAAAAATGTTGTCTATAAGAAACCTACTTTAAATATAAAGACAAAAATAGATTCAAAATAAATGGATGGAGAAAAACATACCTTGCTAACACTAATCAAAAGAAAGCAGAAGTAGCTATATCAATTTCAGACAGAGCTGACTTAAAAGTAAGGAGCATTACATAATAATAAAATGGTTAATTCTTCAAGAAGCTATAATAATTCTTAATATACATATGCATGACAATAGTGTCATACTACATGAGGTAAAAACTGATATAACTGCAAAGATAAACAAATGAATTCACTATCACAGCAGGAACTTCAACACACCTCAAACTTCAAACAGAAGTGGACAAATCTAACAAGCAGAAAATCATTAAGTACATAATGCAGCAATACCATCAGTCAACCAGAAAAAACTGACATCTATAGACTATTTAATCCAACAACAGCAGAATGCACATTCTTCTTGGACTCACATGAAATACGTTCACATTCAGGGTCATAAAACATACTTTAACAAACTGAAAAGAACACAAATGCAGAATATCTGTGTTTATACCACAGTGGATTTAAACTGAAAATCAGTATCAGAAAGGTAACTGAAGAATCCAAAATGGATGGAGATTAAACAACACACTTTCAGATAATACATGGGTCCAATAAGAAATCTCAAGAGAATTTAAAAAATATTTTTAACTAGATAAAAATGAAAACACAAATTATAAAAATTTATGGGATGCAATGAAAGTAGTGCTTATAGGGAGATTTGTAGCACTGACTTTACATATTAGAAGAGATAAAAGATCTAAACACAAAAGTCACTACCTTAGGAAACTAGAAAAAGATGAACAAATTAAATCCAAATTAAGCACAAGTAAAGAAAGAAATAAGAGCAGAATCAGTAGAGAAAATCAATGATATCAAGAGCTGGTTCTTTGAAAAAAATCAACAAAATTTATGAACCTTTAGCCAGGCTAACTAAGAAATAAAAGAGAAAGGGCCTAAATTACTAATAACAGAAATGAAAGAGGATACATCAATACAGATCCCATCAAAACTGAAAAGATACAAAGGAATAGTATGAACAACACTATGCCCACAAATTTTATAACCTAGATGAAATGGGTCACTTCTGTGAAAGACACAGTCTGCCAAAACTCACAGAAGAAGAAATAGATTATTCGAAAAGGACTATATCTGCTGAGAAACTTGATAATTAAAAACCTTCCAAAACAAAAAGTACCAGAGCCAGATGTGTTCAATGATGAATTCTACCAAACATTTAAGGAAGAAATATTAATTATTTACAATTTCTTTCAGAAGATAGGTGAAGGAATACTTTCTAATTCATTCTGTGAAGCTAAGAATACCCTAATACCAAAAGCAAATATATTACAAGAATGCTACATACCAATATCTCTGGTGAATATAATGCAAAAATCCTCAATAAATAAGCAAATCAAATACAAAAATATATAAAAATAATTACATATTATAACCAAGTGGTATTTATCCCAGGTATGCAAGGCTTTTGCAACATTTGAAAACTATATAATCTATATAGAATAATATAATCTATTGCATTAATAAACTAATGGAAAAACATGCTCATATCAATAGATGCAGAGATAACAGTTAACAAAATCTAATACCTATTAATGACAAAAAACATTCAGTAAACTTGGAATAAAGGGGCCCTTTCACAAGTTGATAATGACTATCCACAATCAAACTATAGTTAACTGTACTTAATGGTGAAAAACTTGAAGATTTCCTACAAAAATCTAGTGCAAAGTAAGAATGTCCTCACTCATCCCTCTTTTTCAAAATTGTAAAGTTCTTGCTAATGAAATAAGGCAAGAAAATATATTGAAAAGTTTAGACATCAGGAAGGAAGAAATATAAGATGTCTTTGTTTATAGATGATGTAAGTGGCTATGTAGAAAATCCAAAATAATAGGCAAAAAAATTTTGGAACTAATAATAATTGTAGCGAGGTTGCAGGATAAAACATTAGTGTAAAAAGTCAAATGCTTTCCTATATAGTGGCAATCAACAAGTGGAATTAAAAACACAACAGCATTTACATTAGCTCCCCAAAAAGAAACCTATATGAAGAAAATTATAAAACACTGATGAATGAAATAAAAGAACAAGTAAATAACAGAGATGTATTCTATGTTTATGGATAGAAAGACTCAATATTTTCAAGAAATAATTTCTACCCATCTTGATCTATGGATTCAGTGAATTCTAAATCAAATTCCCATAAATTTTATGTATATTGACAAACTGATTCTAAAGTTTACATGGTGAGGTAAAAGACCCAAATAGCTAACAACACATTGAAGAATAATACAATTGGAGATCTAACAGTACTCAACTTTAAGACTTACTATAAAGCTACAGTAATTAAGGCAGTTTTTTACTGGCAGAAGAATAGGCAAATAGATCAGTGAAACAGAAAAGACAGCCCAGAATACACCATAATACATATAGTCAGCTGATCCTTGACAAAAGAAGCAAAAACAATTCAATGGAGCAAAGGCAGTTTCTTCCACATGATAATGGGGCAACTTGACATAAGCATGCAAAAAAATAGCTCTAGATTCTGACCTACACCCTTCCTCAAAAGTATCTCACAATGGATTACAGAACTAATTATAAAACATTAAATGAAAAAGTTCCTAGAAAATAAGATGAGAAAACTAGATGATCTGTTATGGTCATGTCTTTTTAGATACAATAGTGAAGACATCATAAACGAAATAATTGATAGGCTGGACTTCATTAAAATTAAAGCATTCTGTTCTGCAAAAGACAGTGTTGAGAAATAAGAAAAGCCACAGACAGGGTGACTATATTTTCAAAAGGTATATCAGACACAGGACTGTTTTCCAAAATATACAAAGAACTGTTAAAACTCAACAATAAAGAAACAAACAACTTGATTTAGAAATGGGCCAAAGATCTTAACAGATACCTCACAAAAGAAGATAAACAGGTGTCAAAAAAACATATGTAAAGGGGATTAAAGATGGTGGTGTGAGAGGTGAGACAGAGGCTTCCTCCTAAAACTGCATATAATACAAAAATATAATTATTGCAACTAATTCTGAAAGAGCAACAGGAAAGAGGGCTGTGCCAGACTGGATACACCAGGAAAAAACAATAAACCTCATGGAACAGGGTAATGTATCAAAGCTGTGGCCCGGTGGAGACCAAGCCCTTCCCCCACCCCAACTCACTGGCAGGAGGAAGAGAAACAGAGTGGGGAAGGAGTGGAGGCATGGGACTGCTGAACACCTAGCTCTGGAGATATGCCCTGGTAGCACAAAACTATATTTCATGGTGCTCTCTTGATTAGAGGGGCTGGAAATCTAAGTCAGGTGAATACCTGGAGAAACGAGATTCCAGCCACTTGTGTAAAACAGGGATTCATATCTGGCTGATCTGGGACAAAAAAGTCAGGCAGTCTGAGAGACTTTCTAAGAGTGAGAGGATTGCTAAAGAGGCAAGGATTACACAGAGCTTAGTGCTCAGGAGAAAGGACAGGTACACAAAATTGTTTGGGTGAACTCTGCCCAGTAGGTTGGGAAATTCACAATCTTCGGGTGCTTCAGCTGCACAGCTGGTTTTGCAGCTCCAAGGCACCCCTTTGTGATATGCAGCCTGCTGCACCTTCCTCCCAGCCAGCCACAACTGGCTCCCAAACCAGCAAACCAACACTGGCATTAGACCAGCCAGAGGGAATCCCAGCCCACAGCAGCTACAAAGGCAAAGCATATAGGCTTATACCTGTGTGCTTGGCCCACTGGTCCTGGCAGTGGAGACAGGCATAGTAGCCGGGAAGCAGGAAACAGTTCTTTCCTCTTACCAAGCACCAACACGAATCCCCTGCAACCCCCAACATTGCTCCAGGGACTGAGCAGCTCCAGGGAGTAGAGCTTCTGCACACTAGAGGTTGCCAAATACAAATATGAAACATCAAAGGAACCGGGTTCAAGGCAAAGTTATGAATACACCAGAGAAAGATTCAAATGAAATCAACCCCATGAATTTTCCTGAAAGAAATTTCAAAATAAAAATTATTAACATGCTTATGGAGGTACAGAAAAGTATTCAAGAACTCAGGAATGAATTCTGGTCAGAGATCCAATCATTACGGAACACAGTATCAGAATTGAAACATACACAGAAGGTTTTAAAAGCAGATTAGATACAATGGAGGAGATGATAAATGAAATAGAACTTACAGAAGAGGAATACAAAGAGGCTGAGGCACAGAGAGAAAAAAAGGATGTCTAAGAATGAAATAATATTGAGAGAACTGTGTGATCAATACAAATGAAACAATATTCGCATTATAGGTGTACCAGAAGTTAGAGAGAGATACAAAGGGATAGAAAGTGCCTTTGAGGAGGTAATTGCTGAAAACTTCCCCAATCTTGGGAAGGAGATGGTCTCTCAGGCCATGGAGGTACACAAATGTCCCAACACAAGGGACCCAAGGAAGACACCAACACATATAATAATTAAAATGGCAAAGATCAAGGATAAGGACAGACTGTTAAAAGCAGCCAGAGAGAAATAAGATCACATATGAAGGAAAGCCCATCAGGCTATCATCAGAGTTCTGAGCAGAAACTTTACAGGCCAGAAGGGAGTGACATGATGTATTTAATGCAATGAAGAAGGGCCTCAAACCAAGAATACTTTAGCTGGCAAGATTATCATTTAAATTTTAAGGAGGGATTAAACAATTTCCAGATAAACAAAAGCTGAGAGAATTTACCTCCTACAAACCATCTCTACAGTGTATTTTGGAGGGACTGCTATAGATGGAAGTGTTTGTAAGGTTTAATCGATGTCACCAGAAGAAATAAAACCAGAGTAAAGAAAGTAGAACAGTTAATTACTAAGCAAATGCACAATTAAACCAACTACCACCAAAGTCAATAAGGGATAGATAAAGAGTACAGAGTATGATACTTAATATATAAAGAATGTAGGAGGAAGAAAAAGGAGGAGAAAAAAAGAACCTTTAGAATGTGTTTGTAACAGCATACTAAGTGAATTGTTAGATTGTTAGATAGTAAGTAGGTTAACCTTGAACATTTGGTAACCAAGAATCTAAAGCCTGCAAATGCAATAAGTACATACCTATGGATAGTCACCCTAAATATAAATGATCTGAATGCACCAATCAAAAGACATAGTGTCACAGAATGGATAAAAAAACAATACCATCTATATGCCACCTACAAGAGACTCGGTTATAACCTAAAGACATACACAGACTAAAAGTGAAGGAATGGAAAAAGGTTTTTCATGCAACTAATTGGGAGAAAAAAGCAGGAGTTGCAGTTCTTGTATCAGACAAAATAGACTTCAAAATAGACTTTCTTTTAAGTCACAAGAGAAAATAAGGACATTACATATTGATAAAGGGGTCAATCCAACAAGAGGATATAACCATTATAAACATCTATGCACCCAACACAGGAGCATCTACATATGTGAAACAAATAATAACAGAATTAAAAGGGGAAATAGGATGCAACACATTCATTCTCGGAGACTTCAACATTCCACTCGTTGTGAAGGACAGATAAACCAGACAGAAAATAATTAAGGACACAGATGCATTGTACAACATATTAGAACAGATGGAACTAACAGACATCTACAGAACTCTCCACCCAAAAGTAGCAGGATACACATTCTTCACAAGTGCACATGGGACATTATCAAGAATAGATCATATACTATGTCACAAAAAGAACCTCATTAAATTTAAAAAGATTGAAATAGTACCAACCAGCTTCTCAGACCACAAAGGTATGAAACTAGAAAAAATTATGCAAAGAAAATGAAAAATCCCACAAACAGATGAAAGCTTAACAACAATCTCCTAAATAACCAATGGATCAATGACCAAATAAAAATGGAGATCAAGCAATATATAGAGACAAATGACAACAATAATTCAACACAGCAAAATCTGTGGGATGTGGCAAAGGACATCCTAAGAGGGAAATATATTACAATACAGGCATACCTCAGGAAAGAACAACAATCCCATATGAACAGTCTAAACCCACAATTAATGAAACTAGAAAAGAAGAACAAATGAGGCCCAGAGTCAGTAGAAGGAGGGACGTAATAAAGATTAGAGAATAAATAAATAAAATTGAGATGAATAAAACAATAGAAGGAATCAATGAAAGCAAGAGCAGGTTCTTCAAGAAAAACAAAATAGATAAACCTCTATTCAGACTTATCAAGAAAAAAAGAGATTCTACACAAATAAAGAGAATCAGAAATGAGAAAGAAAAAATTACTATGGATACCTCAGAAATACAAAGAATTATGAGAGAATACTATGAAAAATTGTATGCTAACAAACTGGATAACCTAGAAGTAATGGACTGTCTGGAATAATACAACCTTTCAATGCTGACCCAGAAAGAAACACAATCCTGAGCAGACCAATTACCAGAAACGAAATTGAGTTGGTAATCAAAAAACTTCCCAAGAGCAAAACTCCTGGACCAGATGGCTTCACCACTAAATTTTATCAAATACTTAGTGAAGACCTAATACCTATCCTCCTTTAAGTTTTCCAAAAAGTAGAAGAGGGAATACTCCAAAACTTATTCTAAGAGTCCAGTATCACTCTAATACCAAAACCAGGCAAAGAAAACACAAAAAAAAATTACACACCAACATCCCTGATGAACATAGATGCAAAAATACTCAACAAATATTAGCAAACCAAATTCAAAAATACATCAGAAAGATCATCCATCATGGTCAAGTTGGATTTATTCCAGGGATGCAAGGATGGTACAATATTCAAAAATCCATCAACATCATCCACCACATCAACAAAAATGACAAAAACCACATGATCATCTCTCCATAGATGCTGAAAAAGCATTTGACAAAATTCAACATCCATTCATGATAAAAACTCTCTGCAAAATGGGTATAGAGGGCAAGTACCTCAGCATAATAAAGGCCATATATAAAAAACTCAGAGCCAACATTATACTTAACAGTGAGAAGTTGAAAGCTTTTCCTTTAAGATCGGGAAGAAGACAAGGATGCCCACTCTCCCCACTTCTATTCAACATAGTTCTGGAGGTCCTACCATGGCAATCAGACAAAACAAAGAAATAAAAGGCATCCAGATTGGCAAGGAAGAAGTTAAACTGTCCCTGTTTGCAGATGAAATGATATTGTACATAAAAAACCCTAAAGAATCCACTCCAAAACTACTAGATCTAATATCTGAATTCAGCCAAGTTGCTGAATGTAATCTAGTTCAACCATTGTGGAAAGCAATATGGAGGTTCCTCAAAAACGTAAAAATAGAAACACCATTTGACCCAGGCATCCCACTCCTTAGAATTTACACAAAGAATACATGTTCTCAGATTTAAAAAAACATATGTACCCCTATGTTTATTGAAGAACTATTTACAATAGACAAGATGTGGAAGTAACCTAAGTGTCTATCAGTAGATGAATGGATGAAGAAGTGGTCATATACACAATGGAATACTATTCAGCCATAAGAAAGAAAGAAATCCTACCATTTGCAATAACATGGATGGAGCTGGAGGATATTATGCTCAGTGAAATAAGTGAGGAGGAGAAAGTCAAGTGCCAAATGATTTCCCTCATTTGTGGAGTATACCAACGAAGCAAAACTGAAAAAACAAAACAGCAGCAGACTCACAGACTCCAAGAAGGACTAGCAGTTACCAAAGGGGAGGGAGGGTCAGGAGGGAGGGAGAAGGGGATTGAGGGGTATTATGTTAATACACATGGTATGGGGATCACGGGGAAAACAGTGTAGCACAGAGAAGGCAAATAGTGAATCTGTGGCATCTTACTACATAATGGACAGTGACTGCAATGGGGTATGTGTGGGACTTGATAATATGGGTAAATGTAATAACCACATTTTTTCATGTGAAACCTTCATAAGACTGTATATGAATAACACCTTATAAAAAATTAAAAACAAAACAAAAAAAAAACTCTAGACCCTAAACCTTTAAGGGCTCCTCGTTTTTGAGGTAGTTCACACTCCCCTCTCTCCGACTGTGCACTTTTCACTTTAAATAAACTTCTCATTGTTCAACTTAAAAAAAATGTACATATGTGAAGATGCTCCTCATCATATGACATGAGGGAAATGCAAAGTAAAATGAGATTCTACTACACACCTATTAGAATGGCCAAAATTCTGAACACTGACACTGTCCAAAACTAGCAAGAATGTGGAACAATATAGTCAGTCTCTCTTTCATTGCTGGTTGGGTGAAAAAAGGTATAGTCACTTTGGAAGACAGGCAGCTTCTTACAAAATTATACATGCTCCTACCATATAATCCAGGAATTGCACTCTTTAGTAATTTCCCAAAGGAGGTAAAATCTTATCCATACCAAAACCTGTAAACAGTTGTTTACAGCAGCTTTATTCACAATTGCTAAAACGTAGAAACAACCAAGACATCCTTCAGTAGGTGGATTAAAACAAAATGACAAAACAAACAACTGGTACACCAGACAATGGAATAGTATTGTCTAAAGGAAATGAAAAACATGGAGAAATCTTAAATGTCTGTTACTAAGTGCAAGAAGGCAGTCAGAAAAGGCTACATACTATATGATTGTAGCTATATGACATTCTGGAAAAGGTACAACAATCGAGACAATGAAGGTGTCAGTGGTTCCCAGGGGAGGAAGAAAGAGATGAATGGGGAGAGCACAGAGGAGTTTTAGGGCAGTGAAAATACTCTACATGGTATTACAGTGATAGATATACATTTGTCCAAACCCACAGAATGTACAACACCTGGAGTGCACCCTAAGGTAAACTATGGACTTGGGGAGATTATGATGTGTCAACATAGGTTCATCCTTGGTTAAAAACAAATGTACCACTTGGTCAGTGATGTTAATAATAATGATAAAGAAACCTTAGATATTTTAGTAAATGATGTTTATTTTTCTTTCATTAAATACTAGTATCATTTAAACAATATTGAAAAATATACTAACTATAGTGTAATTCCAAATTTAGAAAAGGCCTTAATTTTATTTTCTTCCATTTATTCATCCATCCACTTACCTAATACCAGTAGTATGTAAGCAAAGGTTAAGATAATCCTATTATTAAATATTAAAATACGACCATGTTAGGGTAGCTGAGCTTGAGGAAATTTTACAGATTTTTTTTGTGTTTTATTATCCTCTTCTTAAGGAGCTTTAGCCATTCAAAAATTTTACTTCTTTTTAGTCGTTCAAAAATTGTACCCTATAATTGAATTGTTTTTTGTAGATAAGTTAATCCTCATGCTCTTACATCAGATTTTTTTCTCAAAGGAATCCTGCAAGTTTATCATGTGAAAGTTAGTACACACTATTTTCAGGCTTTTTTGGTTTTCCAGAGAACTCTAAATTGTTCAGATTAGTGGAGGGTGGTAAACTGATTGTACTACTGACTCCAGTGCTTCACCCCCTGCTCTATGCATATCCTTTGTCATATGCTAATGTTGTTCATTTGCTAAAAAGAAAATTTTCCTGCTACTTAATTTTGTATTCAAAATTACCTTTGAATTCATACATGTGACTTGCTTTAGCTCATAAAACATTAGCATATGTGATGGAAATAGATTCAAAAAGCACCTCCCTGATTGAGTTTTTCCTCTCTAATTAGCATGAAACTCTGTGCCTGCTAATCCGCAGGACACTGAGGGATATGTGACACAATGCTAAATTCCCCTAATAATTCCATTCAAGGATAGTTTAGTCAAACTTGCCAGAGGTTCTTCCAAAAAGTGAGCAAAGCCATTCATACTCAACAGAGTTGCGTACATGACTGATGGCTGACCACAGATAAGAGTCAGCCAACCTGATCAGTTAAGTTCAGGGTAGTCAGACTCATGAGTTAAAAAATATTTAGTACCATATACCACTGAGATTTTAGTCTGTTATCATGCAGTTTTATTGTAGAAGTAGATATATGATACATATAGAATATACTAAGTTCTGTAATAAAGTTTTAAAAATAAAATGCCCTTTAAATCTTCTTTAAAATTATGTACATAATAAATTTACACTAACTCACTGGTTTTAAAGGATCGTTTTTCTTTGTCAGGCACATTCTTCTTCAATTAGAAATCTACATATCTAGTTCCATGTCTACTTATCTTTCTACCTACTATTTTTCTCTCACACACACACAAGAAACTAATGAGAAAGTTAAATCACAGTTTTCTCTGCAGCTTGACTTTTCTCACACTTTCTCTTTAAGAAATTTATTTGGGTATTTAGACATTTAAAATAGAAACAGAAGTGATATTCTTCAGCTTCTATACAAAATAAAAAATGTATATACATAGGCATTTAGTGAAAGCATTGTGTTCATTTTTTAATGCTATAAATAAATAAGAAACAATGTTTACCCAGTTCTGAAATGGGCAAGATTTAATATGGGAAAAGGTATTCTATTGGTTGTGAAAGTTTTCTAAAGTATCCTATTATATATTAGCTGTAACAGCTACAGTTTGAGTATAGTGAATAGATTACCTACATTTACACATAAATATTAAGCATATAGCAATTCCATCTGCCATTAGAAATATATTTTCACTATATAATAAATTATTTTATGTCTATAATACGTCCTTTCAGAATTTTGATTATAGTAAGTTTCCATTTGTGAATATTAGGTCATAAAGTTGCAGTAATGAATGTATTAAGTATATGTATTGACATTTATTAAATATATTTTATATGGGGAGAAGCACATAAATATAATTTTCTCTCATTTTAAACAAACTACTTAGTTTTATTTCTAAAATTGCCTTTCATTTCTATTTTTTGCTTTGTTATAGAAAAGAAACTATGTGCTTT